>JANAVB010007400.1:2945638-3150638 GCA_029216955.1 Iris pallida | reverse complement strand
AGAAGTTCAAGGGATAGGGAACAATGTGAATACGGGGTTCCAAGGGTGATTGAATAATCCAAACAGAGTTGTCAAGGCAGTTGTAGATGAGATCCTAAAGATATTTATATCTCAATCCATGTAGGATAATCATATGAAGAGCGAACCAAGTGCACTAAGGTTGATCAGACCATAATACACTTATTCTAATTAGACAATATGCTTGCGGGCGTCCCCAATAAACATGTCCTAAACAAGCTCGATAAAGGATAAGCTTGTAAAACTAGGCTGTAAATAACAACATCAATCATGGTAGTGCAAAACATAAGTATGGAAGATGATGATGAAAACAGTTATAGATAGTTCAAGTTTTCACAATAGTCTAAGTCTTGTCCGGTATTCCTGTTTATACAGTTATCCTACTGTCTCTTGTATCCGAACTTATTTAACCAATGAGGTATGGGCAATTAAACTCTATCTTCTAGCTAAACATATCCTCCTATACTAATATATATTCGTTGCCACCCAGTTATACTTCATTAATAGGTTACAGGGACACGGGGTGTGGTATGCCGCAAGGCATACTACCCAACTTATAAAAGTCAACTAATAGGGTGATTGGACAATATAACGCGTATAACTAGTACGAGTCATCTTCCTAATCTCTCTATCAAGCACGAAAGGAAAAAGATAAGATTTACAGTGAAAGGAATCAAGCAGAACGAAATCAAGGTAATCGGACGAAAGTTCAAAATTGGAATCAAGGGAGGAGGTCAAACATGTGAATGAGATTCTAGACTCTAATCCTACATGCAGGTTCACATCGGTACAGTAACGTAATCGAAGTGACAAACTCGACCTGTATGGGCCACCACAAAAACATGTAATGTTCCAGTCCCAAAATACTTGGAACTAAGTACGTGGACATGCCAGCTGCATACATACGAAGTATACTCTAATATACGGAAACCTCGTATGTATATATAAGCTGTAAAATACAGTAAACCAAGACAACTAAATCTCATCCACCAATTAAGAGAATAACAATATAAATCAACTTTGAAATTTGTCATTTATATATATAGTTGGACGGAGACAAATCCACTACCAACCATTTAAATGAGAAGAAGAATACACGGGAGAAAATGCAAAGGAAAGGTAAAAAGTCGACCTAAGGGCAATCCTCTGCGAAGGGATGGAGAAGATCACGGCCTTGGCTAAACACCTGCAGATATCACAGAAGCACAAACCTGGAGAGATCATCAGGTCCTCAAAGGGACGTAACAAGATACAGGAAGAATATTCCATAATAAACTGAATATATAACATGTCACAAGCCACAAGTAAACTAAAATAGTCCCAGTCATAGCAAGACACAATATCTCATCATCGAAACAGTGGACTACCCCTACAACCAAACAAGAACAAGGGATAGCACACTATTCCGCGATGCGACATTGTCCCAAGCTACTAATAGAACGAGGGTAACATGACATTGACTAGGGTTTACCTAACCATTCTAATATGTTTATGCAGTTAAGAACAAACCTTTAATCGCATGAGCCCTGGCTGTAAATAGGATCTTGTATAGTCCCCTCTTGGGCACCAGTGACGAAGCGCATAATATTCAAAAATATCAGTGGCCAACCTGAGGGGGTCATCATACCCGTATCTCCAGCGGAGCTTTCGGGTTACAAGGAAATATGCAATAGAAGCCCATATGACAAGGAAATGTTCTCCCCTCCCTATGCACCTATCTAAGTCGTATCCGCGATCATGTACTCTACTAACTGCTAAGTCTCCTAGCATGCATCTATTAGCAGTTAGACCTAACGCATGCGCACGGATGATCAGCTAATACGCAAGTACCTCTATATGCTACTCATCTCACACATATCTCGTTGTGCAACTGTGTCAAGGTTTATGCAATACACTACAGATGGTAGTCTCTTAACTCTAGGTTCATATGCAATCAAAAGATAATAGATAAAGTAAAGCTAATATCACTGGGTAGGTAGTAAATCATAAAATATAATAATGGTACAACTAAAAGAACCAAAAATAAATAAACAGTGATATGTAATAACTCAAGAAAATACAAACTAAATATAAGCAGTAAATGTGGCAAGGTATCTCGCCTGAGGTGGTGTGCAAAAGAGCGACGCCCAACAGCTCGAACCGTCAGAATAGTGAAGCGATGAAAACCAAATCCCGCATACGTCTTCGGATGATGAAATAAACACCACGAACGTGTTTGGAATAAAGGATATGTCTAGAAATGCCTGTCCAAAAGTCTAATTCTGGAACAAGGGTAAAATCATAATTTTTGATCAAAACGATGTATGCCGTTTGACCCATTTTGCACCAAAACGCATGCCAATATCTATGGTCTCTAAAGTCATCAAACTATATGTCTACATGTCTAATTTGAGGTGATGAATCCAACCATATGTTCAAAGTTGGATTTCGGTGGACCGTGCACAATTTCGCCCGTTGGATCGGGTCGCAGGCCCGCCAAATAGGCGTTCTGGTCGACCTTCTCAGAATCAGACCAAACTTGGCACACAAGACCAGAATTTTGATACGGTCCTATTGGCATAAGTTTCGTCTTGATACTACGAACGTACACGAAGTTATGGCCAAGTTTGCAAAAGGTCGATACGGGGGTATCTCGACGGATATGCACTGATTTCGTCACGCCCACGCAACGAAATCGAGTTCCGTCAGTTCTCATACGTCGGCAACATCCATACACACCTTTCGATGCATATAGTGTGCGACCACGTCTCCGAGTTTGTCGGGGCGAACTCCGTATCGAGGTTTTTTGAAGTTTTAAAAATAAATTTTTCTCTAACTTAGGAACTGATTTAAACAGAATATAATAAGCCAAAATAAGAACTAAAAATATGGTATTGTAGCCATATAGGTTGTCTTTTAGTCTGTTCAAGTGAATTTCAAAATCGGACTCTGGTTTGATAGTAATCGAACCTCAAAGTAGGGTCGATGGGACAGTTTCAAATGTCCAGAAATCAAAATTTTTCTCGATTTTGGAACTCGTTTTCCATCGCTTACAAAGCGAATTAATTCAAACTATTTGAAAGGAGTTGTAAAAGGTAAGGTTGTGGTCGTACCAGAGAAATTGGTTCGCGAAAGCATCGAGCATGTATGAAGAACGCTCCTCACGAAGTGGTGCAAAAATTTGTTATTGCTGCTGCTGTGGGTGTCTTGTGCGGCCGCTGTGGGTGCTGCGTGTGGCTGCTCCGGCGGCCGACCGGTGCTCCGGCGACATGCACATCCGTGGGGCCGGTGGCGGAGGGGTTGGGCAGAGCCTAGGGTTTAGTTTTTTTTTTTCTACTACTCTTTTTGTTCCCATGGTATATAAATGCATGCGTGCGTTTGGAAGAATAGGGGGCTCGGGCTGGATGGGCTGTTGTTTTTACGGGAACAGTAGCAGTTCAACCCTTTCTTCTTCTTTTTTCTTCTTCCTTTCTACTAAGGGTTATTTACAATTGTGTGGTTTATAATTATTCATAAAATAGACACACACACACACGCACACACACACACACACACACACACACATATATATATATATATATATATATATATATATATATTAATTTTTATGAAGTATCATATATATATATATATATATATACTCACACAAAAATATTAAATCGATTCATAGAAATTTCCTAGAATCCCAAAATATATATTATATAAAATCATTTTAAGAAATAGTTGTAAAAATACATCTACTACGACATATAATGTAGCATTTTGCCTGCTACTATTATCAAATCCTAGTATAATGCAACTTATTTAAATAAGTAAAAATAATACTGTAAAAATATTATATATATATATATATATATATATATAGAGAGAGAGAGAGAGAGAGGATGAGGGAGGTGAGGTGCCACCCTATGGAGGGTGTCTACTTGTCACCCCCCACATGCTATCATCATGCACCCATGTGCATAATGATAGCATGGGGGGTGACAAGTAGACACCCTCCCGTGAGGTGGCACCTCACCTCCCTTATTCTCTCTCTCTCTCTCTCCCTCTATCTATATTGTTAGTCCCGGGGGCTTGATCAAAGATGAAAACTAATGCAATCGAGATCTGAGATGTCACACAAAACTTTGTGATGATCAAACTCAAGATCTACGAATAAAACTAAATAGCCAAATTACAATATGAAGGAGAAAAATAGCAAAAAGAAGATCTCTTGTTCTTCCTTGCAAACGTGTTGCAATTGGGACAGAACAAGTTACAATAATCTAGAGAGATGAGAAGAAGAAGAACAATGCTGGGGTGTCAAAAACACCGTTGCTCAAAGCAAGATTCGCCCCACACGATCTGCTTCCAGGAACCAGCAAGTTTGAAGAACTTGTGGAACGCTCGATGTCACCTCTGTTCTGACTCCTCGGATGGACTTGCAATGGCGGCAGCAACTCTCTCTCTCTTTCTCCTTTTCTGACTTGTATTTTTGTGGTACTCACAAAGGAGGCCAGAAGAGAGTATTTATAGAGAGAGGGGGGAAACCCTAGCCGCCTCATCAGTTATGGAAAGATTGAATCAAATCACAAAAAGATAGCAACGAATTAATTCTAATCCCACAAAGATAGGAACTGAATTAATTCAAATTCCACAAATATAGTAACGAAATTAATTCAAATCCCACAAAGATAGGATCTGAATTAATCGCATTGATTCACCCTTTCCATAACCGATTTGAAATCTGCACAGTCAGCGTAGCCCTCCATGCGGCAGCAGCAGCAGCAGCCTGGCCGTATGGACCGCTTGGGCCGCATGGACCGCATGTGCCGCATGAGCCGCATGGACCGCATGAGCCGCATGAGCCGCATGGACCGCATGAGCCGCATGAGCCGCATGGACCGCATGGACCGCATGAGCCGCATGAGCCGTATGGCCGCATGAGCCGCATGAACCGCATGGCCGCATGGCCGCATGAGCCGCATGAGGCCGCATATGAGCCGCATGCCGCATAAGACCGCATGGCCGCATATGAGCCGCATAAAGACCGTATGACTGCTGACGTGCTAAGTGCGCCAACAAAATGCCACATTACGCCTCATGAGCCCATGAGCCCATGAGCCCGAGTCCGAGTCCGAGTCCGAGTCCGAGTCCGAGTCGCTAAGCCCCTTTGGGGCTTAGCTCCAAGTGGAATTAATCCAAGAGAATGACAAAAGCATTAATGCTTAATTCTTGGAGCCTTATTCTTACCTCCTAGTAAAATCACCCACATGGTTCCCTCCTTAGGGTCACCACCCCATGTGTATCTCTCAACAACACACCCAAGTATATATGTTGAGATAACTCATGGTGCATTTCCGATGTGGGACTAAAATTTACAAGGCATGTTGAGAGCAAGCTCTCTTCATGTAAAGAAAGCACCAAAGAAAGCACCAACAATCTCCCATATATCACAACATATATATGTGTCCAGGGTTGAGCGTTCCCCACAGTAACTGTCCATTTTGCATTAGGATAGATGTCGCTGACGACTTGAATCTTCCCGCATGGGTTAAATAACAATGTGATACAAGAATGGACTACGCCTTGAATTCTGCACCACAATTGTAATTCTTCCCACTCACAAAGTGTAGTTACGTGTGCTTCTGGCTGCACATTAAAGGCCCTGTGCCAGCCTGGTTTCAGTGTATAATTTTGGACGTCTACAAGTTTACCCTCAAGAGACGGCCTGATATCTCTTTCCATACACTATAGGTGAGTTCTTTATTAAAGAGATATGGCATGAAGCCTTGCGCTTCCTTGCGGTGCTACGTCGCTATGACATGGCCTGAAGCCGAGGCATTACCCCTACTTGGGAACCTCATCGTAGTGTCATACTACTGTAGCATGAGGTCACAAGCCTCTTTGTAGTGCCAAACTACCCAGCATGAAGCCTAAGGCTTCCTTGCGGTGTTACGCCGCAACGACATGGCTTGCAATGCCGAGGCTTTACCCCTACCTGGGTACCTCATCGTGGTATCGTACCACTGTAACATGGGGCCATCCTCCCCTTTGTAGTGCTGTCTACAACTCTTTAATTACGTCATACAGCATTAGGCTACCTGCCTATTTGCGGTGCTACGCCGCTATGACTTGGCTTGCAAAGCCGAGGCATTACCCCTACCTGGGAACCTCATGGTGGAGTCATTCCACTGTAGCATGGAGTTTCACTCCTTGTAGTGCTGCTCTACCGTGCTTCCTGTAAAGCACACCAGACATTCACTCTGCCTGAGAACTCATTAAGGCGTTTAAGCCAACCTTCCACAGGATTTGTTTTTCCGTAGAAAAATACATAGTAGACAACAGTGGTTATGGGTCCGTATCCCTTCCATGTTCCAGAGAACAAGTACCCACTGTTACCTGATAGTTTTCCAGTCAGTGATCCTCCTTTGAACCAAAAGTTAGATGCCTAGTAGATTTCTCTTTGAACTAATAGCATAAAACTTTATGGTAGGATTACAAAGACACACTATCAGAATGCCTTCAAGCCCATTCTACAAGCTGTGTCATCGACCAACTGGCGCTTGAGGCCCTTTGTGAACGGATCTGCCAGGTTCTTCTGACTCTGAACATCAACCACTGCAATTACACCTCTTTTGATAAGATCGTGTACTGCCCTGTGCTTCAACCGCACAGTCCTCTTCTTCCCGTTGAAGAGGTCATTTGATGCCACCGCCGCAGTCGCCTGGTTGTCACAGTATATCGGTATCGCCGGTATCTGAGCCCCAACCACTGGAAGATCATACATGAGCTCCCGAAGCCATTCTGCTTCATCTGCTGCAGTTTTAAGTGCATAGAATTCAGATTCCATGGAGGAACGAGAGAGTATAGTCTGCTTCTTCGACTTCCACGATATAGCAGCTCCACCCAAGGAAAAGACATATCCACCTGTGGATCTCTCGCTTTCCACCTCTGAACACCAGCTAGCATCACTGAAGCCTTCCACTACTGTCGGATACCCGTTGTAGTGCAGTGCATATGTCTGAGTCTTCTTGAGATATCTCATTACTCCCTTTACAGCTTTCCAGTGCTCAACCCCTGGGTTGCTTGTGAACCGACTCAGCATTCCCACGGCGAAAGCTATGTCAGGCCTTGTGGCAGTAGTTGCGTACATCAAACTTCCGATAACGCTAGAATACTCCAGCTGCCTGACGCTTTCCCTCGAGTTTGGCTTCAGCTTCTGATCACACCTGTATGGCGTATCGATCCCTGGAAGATCCTTATACCCATAGCGTGTGAGCATCTTCTTAATATAGTGAGATTGTGACAGCGCTACTCCAGTGTCTGTCCGGATGATCTTTATGCCCAAGATGACATCTGCATCCCCCAAGTCCTTCATACTGAACTTGGTTGAGAGGAACTTCTTTGTCTCTGTGACACAGCCTATATCCGTACCTATGATTAGCATGTCGTCCACGTACAGACAAACGATGACTCCTCTTCCATCAGCGAACTTTGTGTAAACACATTTGTCCGTCTCGCTGACTCTGTAGCCGTTTGACCTAATAACTTTGTCAAACTTCTCATGCCACATCTTGGGAGCTTGCTTCAAACCATATAATGATTTCACCAACTTGCAGACTTTGTCTTCAAGACCTTTGACGACAAATCCATCTGGCTGTTGCATGTAAATCTCTTCGGTCAGCTCCCCATTCAGGAACGCTGTCTTTATATCCATCTGATGTATCACCAACTTATGTATAGCTGCTAGAGCGATTAACATTCTGATGGTGGTCATCCGGGCTACTGGAGCGTACGTGTCGAAGTAGTCTATCCCCTGTTTCTGAAAAAATCCCTTGGCTACCAGCCTGGCCTTGAACTTGTCAATAGTTCCATCTGCCTTCATCTTCTTCTTGAAGATCCATTTACATCCGATGGGCTTTTCTCCTTCAGGTAGATCTACCAACACCCATGTGTTATTGGAGGTGATAGAGTCAAACTCGTCATTCACTGCCTCCTTCCAGAAGATAGCATCTCTGGTCTTCATCGCCTCATCATAGGTAAGCGGATCTGCTTCCACATGATAGGTGACAAAGTCATCTCCGAAATCTTTCGGTCTCCTCGCTCGCTTAGCTGACGGCTCGGCGAGTTCTGGTACAAGAGTTGTTTTATCAACAACAGCTTCTTCTTGGACTACTGGCTCGTATGAGATTTCAGTCTCATTAGTACCTACATCATTTTCCGGAATGTCCGAAAGAATAATGTTTTTGTCTTTTGCGAACTTGTCTTCAAAGTATTCAGCATCGCGAGATTCGATGATATGATTTGATTCAATATCAAGAAATCTCCGAGCATCACTCTTCTCGGCATACCCCAAGAAGATAGCCTTCGTAGTCCTTGTCCCCAGCTTCTGAATCTTCAGATCTGGAAGCTTCACATACGCCAGACACCCCCACACTCGAATGACATTCAAGTTGGGTCTGACTTTTGAACCAGAGTTCATGAGGAGTTACGTCCGAAGTTGCATATGGCACTCTATTTAGAATGAAAGTGGCCGTTAACGCAGCTTCTCCCCAGTAGCATTTTGGAAGACCTGCAGTGAGCAGCATAGAATTCATCATTTCTGTTAATGTCCGGTTCTTCCTCTCTGCTACTCCGTTGGATTGAGGAGAATATGGAGCAGTAGTCTCGCATATGATTCCATGTTCTTTGCAGAACGATGCGAATTCATGAGACCTGTACTCCCCACCTCGATCACTTCTCAGCCTCTTGAGTTGTTGTCCAGTCTGCCGTTCAGCCTCGGCCCTGAACTCTCTGAACTTCTCGAAAGCTTCGTCTTTGGACTTGAGCAAGTAGACGAACGCGTATTTTGAGAAGTCGTCGATGAAGGTTATGAAATACTTCATCCCAGCCTTCGTGGAGAAATGTTTGAAGTCACAGATATCGGAGTGCACCAACTCCAGAAGATCTGTGCTTCGATTGACCCGATGAAAGGGTTTCCTTGTGATCTTCGTCTGAGCACACACTTCACACTTCTCCACCTTACCCCCACATTTGGAGATAAGTCCTAGACTAGACATTTTGTTGATTCTTTTACTATGAACATGTCCTAGTCTATTATGCCACAACTCAAGAGAATAATCAGAAAATGCAACTGCATTAATGTCATCAAACTGGTTGACAAGCTGAATTTTAAACATTCCTTCGGTTTGATAAGCCTTCCCGAAGTATGTTCCTTTCTTGGACATAACCATCTGACCAGCGTTGATGTCCATCCTCAAGCCTGCGTTGCAGAGCAGGCTCCCAGAGATTAGGTTCTTGGCAATCGCAGGAACATGCTTCACTCCTTGAAGCGTCAGAGTGTTCCCAGAAGTGAGTTTCAGCTCCACAGTCCCAATCCCCAGTACTTCAGCTTGGGCCTGGTTCGCCATGACAACTTTCTCGATTGCATTAGTTTTCATCTTTGATCAAGCCCCCGGGACTAACAATCTCAAAGCAAGATTCGCCCCACACGATCTGCTTCCAGGAACCAGCAAGTTTGAAGAACTTGTGGAACGCTCGATGTCACCTCTGTTCTGACTCCTCGGATGGACTTGCAATGGCGGCAGCAACTCTCTCTCTCTCTCTTTCTCCTTTTCTGACTTGTATTTTCGTGGTACTCACAAAGGAGGCCAGAAGAGAGTATTTATAGAGAGAGGGGGGAAACCCTAGCCGCCTCATCAGTTATGGAAAGATTAAATCAAATCACAAAAAGATAGCAACGAATTAATTCTAATCCCACAAAGATAGGAACTGAATTAATTCAAATCCCACAAATATAGTAACGAAATTAATTCAAATCCCACAAAGATAGGATCTGAATTAATCGCATTGATTCACCCTTTCCATAACCGATTTGAAATCTGCACAGTCAGCGTAGCCCTCCATGCGGCAGCAGCAGCCTAGCCGCATGGACCGCATGAGCCGCATGAGCCGCATAAGACCGCATGGCCGCATATGAGCCGCATAAAGACCGCATGACGTGCTAAGTGCAAAGTGCGCCAACAAAACGCCACATGAGCCCATGAGCCCGAGTCCGAGTCGCTAAGCCCCTTTGGGGCTTAGCTCCAAGTGGAATTAATCCAAGAGAATGACAAAAGCATTAATGCTTAATTCTTGGAGCCTTATTCTTACCTCCTAGTAAAATCACCCACATGGTTCCCTCCTTAGGGTCACCACCCCATGTGCATCTCTCAACAACACACCCAAGTATATATGTTGAGATAACTCATGGTGCATTTCCGATGTGGGACTAAAATTTACAAGACATGTTGAGAGCAAGCTCTCTTCATGTAAAGAAAGCACCAAAGAAAGCACTAACATATATATATATATATATATATATATATATATATATATATATATATATATATATATATATATATATATATATATATAATTCTCATAAATTTTAGGGAGTTTATATCAATGCAACAAGGATTCTACACTGTAGACTGTTTTCGATTACTTTAAAAAAGGGAGAACTTGATTGGTTCAACACACTCAAGCCAAACACTATATATTCCTTCCAGCAGTTGGCAAGGAGTTTTTCATCACACTTTGTTGGCACCAGTAGGAAGAAGACTACAAGCAACTTGTTCATCAAGCATGGACCCAAATAATCACTTGAACAATTTGTGAAGTGGTTCACTTCGACTCTGACGGCCACAAACTGCGTCAATGACGAAATACTGATAAAAGCCATAGAACAAGGTCTCTTAGATGATTCCCACCAGCCGAGGAATTAGGATGTCATCCAGTCTCGTCTTACAACGATTTGGTAGGTAAGACTGAAGTATACATCAACCCAGAAGAGAAACGTAACCCAAGCGCGCCTTGGCTACGTCTTCTCAATCCTCGACGAGCAACAAAGCACCAAAGCTTGTTCTCGACAACAAAAGAAGAGCGGCACCGTCTCTGCCGGTTTATAAGCCGTCGACATGGATATCATAATTTGAATCGACCAGTAACATAAGTCTTACAATATGATTGTCGGTAAATAAGCAATAGCATCAGGAGGAGAAAGCTCCTAGGCTTGAAGAGCTAGCATATAGGCAAGCTATCGGTGAAGTGTTTATCTAACTTAATGGAAACCTCACCCAAGAAGAAAAACCCCTGAGCTTGCTATCACATTCACGGGTGAAGACTTGAAACATGTCATTCAACCACATGATGATCGGCTAGGTCTCTCCCTGATAATGAAAAATCTCAAAAATTAGCAAGGTGTTAGTAGAAAGCGGAAGCTCCGCGGACATCTTATTCAAATTTACTTTCGAGAAAATAAAAGCCGGATGAGAAAAGTAAAATTATTTAAGCTTAGCAACATAGGGCATTTGTATGGGTTCAAGAATCATTTGACGCCAGTTCCTGGAGTCTTGGAGTTGATCAATGTGGTATTCGGGGAATATCTAGCAAAGGTAGTCCATCTTGTGAAATTCATGATAACAGATATACCATCCATCCGCATACAACACGATTTGAGAAGGCTGACAATGAATACCTTGAAAGTTGTCATCTCCACCTTCCATCTGAAGATGAAATTCCCGACACCAATGGTGTCAGACTAGCATGAGGCAAGTGGAATTGATGGGCCGACTGCGGATAATAGGGCCTCCTAGACTAGCATGAGGCTTGAAGTAATTAATGACAATATCTTTGCTTGGAGTTGTAGGGTTATTGCCTGAGACCGCGTCTTCTCCTGAGTCTCTTGTGCGACTGGTGTGACTTCAGCAGCATACGTTGACATCCAGGCATAGGGGTGCTCCGATGGGCAGGTTTTAGGGAGTGTTCACAGCAGTTTGGTGTTGGAGTGGGTGGGGTTCCCAACCTATGTGGAGAATACCCCCGGAGAGCGTGTGTCGGAAAAGCTCGGGGAGTGCATGGATCCTATTTTGGAACATATATGGTAAGAAAATATATGATTGGATTTTCATATTTACATGATCATATATTTATGATTGGACCCTTCATATAGTAGCTTTCCATATAATTGGGCTTCCAATTATGGCAAGTCAATTATGATTGAATTTCCATTAAATATATGATTGATGCATATTGGAAGTTTCCATATATATTGGCCTTCCATGTATGGATTACCAAGGGCTTATAAAAGGGTGATGCATACTAGTTGTAAAATCATCTCAAAACAAGAGTGTTTACAATCTTTGAGAGAGAGAGAGAGGATTAAGGACTATTGTGAAGGAGAGATTGCTTCGAATAATTTTTCGGCATCTCTTGTTCTTCGAAGTCTGCAATCAAAAAATTTCTTCTTTCAAGTGAGTTGTGGTGATCCATGTTGGATCGGGAGGAGCTTGTAGAGGGTGTATTCTCTTTATTCCATTAGTGGAGGTTATTCAGGGTTGGATTCCGATCATCCCGTGGTTTTTTCCGCAAGGATTTTCCATGTCAAAAATCTTTGTGTCTACGATTGTGTTTGGCGTTTTTTGGTTTGTGTGCTTTTGCTCGGTTCTCTCGCAGGACTTTCTGGTTTGGGGAAACGGTTTCCGTGCTTCGTTTCCAACAGAGTGGTATCAGAGCCAGGTTTAAAGAAGTATCAGGAGTTGACAGTTAAACCAGGAAGCAGAGATGGACGCGAAGCCGGTGCGCATGGTGAACCTGAACGGTACCAACTACCATTATTGACGGAGCAAGATGAAGGATTTGTTGTTCGTCAAGAAGCTGCATCTTCCAGTATTTGCATCCGAGAAGCCCAGTGACAAATCCGATGAGGACTGGAACTTCGAGCATATACAGGTATGTGGGTACATGTGGCAGTTCGTTCACGAGAACGTGTACAACCACGTTGCCAATATTGAGCATACGAAGACATTGTGGGAGAAGCTGGAAACTTTGTACGTAAAAAAGACCAGGGTAAACAAACTATTCCTGATCCGGATGATGATGGGTCTGCGGTACAAAGATGGTGCATCCATTACGGATCACTTGAGTGAGTTCCAGGGCGTGGTGGACCAGCTTTCCTCGATGGGAGTCAAGTTCGACGACGAGGTTCAAGGACTTTGGTTGTTATGTACATTGCCAGACTCGTGAGAGACCGTACGAGTATCTATGATCGCTTCTGCTCCAGAAGGCGTGGTCAGTCTGGAGTTTGCCAAGAACGGGATGCTGAATGAAGAGATACGGAGACGTTCTCAGGACACTTCATCCACATCCCACCACTCAGAGGCATTGGTTTCAGAGAGCAGTAGAAGGGGCAAAAGCAGGGGTCCAGGTGGTGGCAGAGACAAGAGCAGGGAGAAGTCCAAGGGTCAGTACGAGGACTCGGAGTGTTACCACTGTGGCAAGAAGGGCCACATCAAGCAGAACTGTTTCGCTTGGAAGAGAGAGAAGAAGGGCGACAAGGGGAAGCAAGATGAGAATACTACAGCGGTGGCCTCGATACATGGAGGCGATGTGATCGTCGTAGGTGATGAGGTTATCACAAATCTCGCTTGCGATGACAATTCTTGGCTGGTGGACTCAGGGGCTTCAGCGCATGTATCTCATAACAGGGCATTATTTGCCACTTACACGACAGGCAATTGTGGAGTGTTGAAGATGGGTAATGGAGATGTGTCGAAGGCGGTTGCCATTGGAGATGTGCATTTGAGAACGAAGACAGGTGCAGTTCTTGTTCTCAAAGATGTTCGTCATGTCCCTGACATCCGTTTCAACCTGGTGTCGGTTGGAAGGTTGGATGACGAGGGATTCTTCAGTCTCTTAGGAAATAGTCAGTGGAAGCTTTCCAGAGGTTCGATGGTGATTGCCAAAGGAAGCAAGAAGTCCGGTCTCTACTATATGGAGGGGAGCGCACAGGAGGTGAACACCGTCAGTGATGTGTCTACCGAGTTGTGACACAGGCGGCTCGGCCATATCAGCGAGAAAGGGATGAGCTACTTGGTGAACAGAAAGGTGATTACAGGGCTCAAGTCTACAAAGTTGGAGAAGTGCACGCACTGCTTAGCTGGGAAGCAAAATAGGGTGTCTTTTCAAAGTCACCCAAGTTCAAGGAAGCCGGCATTGCTCGAGTTGATTCACTCGGATGTCTGCAGTCCTATGAAGGTAAAATCTATTGGTGGTGCTTCTTACTTTGTAACTTTTATTGATGACTGTTCCAGGAAAGTTTTGGTCTATGCCTTAAAGACCAAGGATCAAGTGCTGCCTACTTTTAAAGAGTTTCAGGCCTCTGTTGAAAGAAAGACGGGCAAGAAGTTATTGTGTGTTCGGTCCGACAACGGCGGCGAATACATTGGTCCTTTTTATGCTTATTGCAGAGAACAAGGGATACGACACCAGAAGACTCCGCCCAAGACACCTCAGCTCAATGGTGTAGCGGAGCGCATGAACAGAACACTTATGGAGAGGGTGCGGTGTTTGCTGTCAGAAGCAAACTTGCCGAGCAGTTATTGGGGTGAGGCTCTTCTCACAGCTGTTTATATTATTAATTTATCTCCTAGTGCTCCTTTGCAGGGTGATGTGCCTGACAAAGTATGGTACGACAAAGAGCCGTCATACAATCACCTGCGAGTGTTTGGCTGTAAGGCCTTCGTGCATGTACCGAAGGACGAGAGGTTCAAACTTGAGCCGAAGACGAGACGATGCATCTTTTTCGGCTACGGTCGGGATGAGTTTGGCTATAGATTCTATGACCCGGTGGAAAGAAAGCTCTACAGAAGCAGGGACGTGGTATTCGTCGAGGATCAGACCATGACCAACACTCAGGATTCCGATACGCCTTCTGAGGCTGAGGGATTGCCTGAGTTAGAGTCATTTCTCTTCGAACAGTTTCCAGAGGACATCGCAGAGGATCCAGTTATGGGGGAGCCAGTACATGGAGTTGCTTCCAACCTTGATCATCAGCCTGCTGATGGTGGTCAGGGTATCCCTCAGGAGGATGAGCATGCCGGGGAGGCAGTTCCTAAAGAGGAGGAGGCTGTTGGTATACAGCCAACACCAGTGGCTCCACTGAGAAGGAGCGACAGAGAGCGTCGACCATCTACGAGATACTCACCGGGTGAGTATGTGCTATTGACTGACGGAGGAGAGCCCGAAAGTTTTACAGAGGCAATAGAAGACGAACACAAGTAGGAGTGGATGGAGGTTATGCAGGAGGAGATATGTTCCTTATACGCCAATTCCACTTATGAGCTGGTACAGTTGCCAAAGGGCAAGAAGGCTTTGAAGGGGTGTTTAGAGTGAAGCAGACGGATGATTCTACTCGCCCTTGATACAAAGCGAGGCTGGTAGTTAAAGGCTACGGTCAGCGAAAAGGCGTAGATTATGATGAGATCTTTTCGCCTGTCGTCAAGCATTCGTCTATTCGGGTGGTGTTAGCATTAGCAGCCAGTCTAGACTTGGAGGTCAAGCAGATGGACGTGAAGACGGCATTCCTCCACGGTGATCTTGAGGAGGAGTTATACATGGAGCAGCCAGAGGGAATCTGTGAGAAGGACAAGTCACATTTGGTCTGCCGGTTGAGGAAGAGCTTGTATGGTCTGAGGCAGGCTCCGAGGCAGTGGTACAGGAAGTTCGAGTCGTTTATGGGGGAGCATGGTTATGCACGGACGACGTCGAATCACTGTGTATTTGTGAGGTATTTTGTCGAGGATGATTTTATCATTTTATTGCTCTATGTTGATGATATGCTATTAGTGGGTCGGAATGCTACTAGGATAGCGGAGTTGAAGCGCCAACTGGGCACGGCCTTCTCTATGAAGGATTTGGGCACATCAAAGACTATTCTTGGGAGCCGAGAGAGAGAGCCCAAGTTGCTACACTTGTCCCAAAAGAAGTACATTTACCGGGTACTTCAGCGTTTCGGTATGGATGGGTCGAAGAAAGTAAGTTGCCCCCTTGCGGCCCACTTTAAGTTCACTGAGAAGCAGTATCCATCTACCGAGGACGAAAAAGAAGATATGGAGCGGGTTCCATATGCTTCAGTTGTGGGGAGCCTTATGTATACTATGGTGTGTACAAGGCCAGACATCGCTCATGCAGTTGGCACAGCTAGCAGGTATCTTTCAAATCCTGGAATGATATATTGGAGTACGGTCGAGTAGATTCTATGATACCTTCAGGGCACTGCCGATTTGAGACTTTCTTTTAGCGGTGACGAGCCAAAGCTGGTTGGGTATACCGACGCTGATATGGTTGGAGATGTAGACACGAGGCGATCAACTTCAGGCTATGTGATGATGTTTGCTGGAGGAGCGGTATCGTGGCAGTCGTGGTTGCAGAAGTGTGTTGCCTTGTCGACGACAGAGGCAGAGTACATTGCGGCGACGGAGGCTTGCAAGGAGTTGTTATGGTTGAAAAAACTATTACAGGAAATGGGGCTGAAGCAAGAGCAGTATACTTTGTTTTACGATAGCCAGAGTGCCATTCACCTTGTGAAGAACCAGACATTTCATAGTCGGTCCAAGCACATTGAGACTCGGTATCATTGGATACGAGATGTGGTTGAGAAAAAGGACGCGATACTTGAGAAGGTCCATACTGATGACAATGGAGCGGATATGCTCACGAAGGTTCTACCAAGGGGAAGTTTGAGTACTACAGGCGGATCGTGGGGATGACGAGTTCCTCCACCTAGTTGTGAAGGGGAGATTTGTTGGAGTGGATGGGGTTCCCAACCTATGTGGAGAATACCCCGGAGAGCGACGAGCGCCATCCGTGTGTCGGAAAAGCTCGGGGAGTGCATGGATCCTATTTTGGAACATATATGGTAAGAAAATAATGATTAGATTTTCATATTTACATGATCATATATTTAGGATTGGACCCTTCATATAGTAGCTTTCCATATAATTGGGCTTCCAATTATGGCAAGCCAATTATGATTGGATTTCCATTAAATATATGATTGATGCATATTGGAAGTTTCCATATATATTGGCCTTCCATGTATGAATTACCAAGGGCTTATAAGAGGGTGATGCTTGCTAGTTGTAAAATCATCTCAAAACAAGAGTGTTTACAATCTTTGAAAGAGAGAGAGGATTAAGGACTATTGTGAAGGAGAGATTGCTTCGAATAAATTTTCGGCATCTCTTGTTCTTCGGAGTCCGCAATCAAAAAAAATTTCTTTCAAGTGAGTTGTGGTGATCCGTGTTGGATCGGGAGGAGCTTGTAGAGGGTGTATTCTCTTTATTCCATTAGTGGAGGTTCTTCACGGTTGGACTCCGATCGTCTCGTGGTTTTCTCCGCAAGGGTTTTCCACGTCAAAAATTTTTGTGTCTGCGATTGTTTTTGGTATTTTTTGGTTTGTGTGCTTTTGCTCGGTTCTCTCGCAGGACTTTCTGGTTTGGGGGAACGATTTTCGCACTTCGTTCCCAACATTTGGTTGACTTCGCCTTGCTATGCCTGTGTAGAACTCTGGGGATCCGTTGTCTACACTGTAGCCTGAGTCACATATGCAAACATCCTAATAGTCATGACTCTGGCTAATGTAGTGTGATTGCTGACGCTTGTTGTACCCAGAGAAGGTGGTTAGTTCGTAAGCGGGAGTGTCGATTGCAACCTAGAACGAATATTGTAAATCGTTGTAGGCTACACACGTGTCGGAAGTTCTTGAACACATATGAAAGGAGAAATCGAAGAGAGACTTCTCATAGACTGTGCTAAATGTTGAGGAAAGCCTCCGTTTCTTGGGCTTGATCCAGTAGCTTGATTCAGTATGCATCTAGGCTCGTGTCTAAGAGTTTGCTTAGTCTTCCTTCCGCTTCCCTTCTTCTTCCTCCCCTTTTGGTCACAAGGTACTCAAAGGCGCAAGACGCACTCGAGGCACAAAAAGTCCCTATTGTCCAAAGCGCAGGGCACACTTAAGACACGCCCGAGCGAAACAAGGCTCACAAATTAAAAAAATAAAAATATACGTACATAAATAAATAAATTAGTAACGTAAGAAAAAAAACCAAATAACATATTAAAAAAACCAAAATATGTTAAAATATAACTAAATAAACTAGCAAAGTAATAATAGCAGTCAACAAAACTAATGATAATTTGTGTTCTCTAACAATAAGTAACAAAATAAAAGAAACACAAATTGTAAAATAAAAGCAGAACCAATAGAACAATCATTTATCTTTCATCAAATTCCATCAAATTATCATAACCACCAATACTCTCATCACTATCATTTTATGTCAGGTGATCCTATATAGACAAAATGAAACCCACATATAGAAGACGCACCTAGGCGAGCCTCTCTACTTGTTGGAGTTTTGTTGTGAGGCGCACCTTTAACTATACTATTTGGTCATTGGACGACCTAGGGGGGAAGGGGGGTCCTTGTCCATAGGCCCTCCGACGAGCAATCAGTCACCGGAATATGAGACTAAAGAATTAGATATATCTTTGTCTAGAAAAGAAATGCTGACCACTATTACCATTTTTGGAGGTATTTATAGGTGGAAATGAGGAAGCATGTGCTTGTTGTCCAAGCTTCTCTATTTACAACTTTGTCACTGATTATTACAAGTCTGGTAGTGGATATTTTGCTATGCTTGGGGCCAAAGTGATATGATTTACAATTATGACTTTAGGTTAGTCCATGGGCACTCAATTTTACTCTTTTACCCTTTGCCTCTTCTGACACATTTTGTGCAATTGACTGCTCATTCTGGACTTTCTTCGGGCTAAGGTCCCTGTGGTGACATACGCTTAGTTTCCCTGTCGTGACATACGCTTAGTTTTGCTAAATTGTTATTGGGCTGAGCTATCTTTGGGTACTTGGACTTGGATGAAAAAAAGAACCTACTAGTTTAAGGATAAGGTTCAGGTGTCTGTTCATCCAACTGATCAGGATCTGACCCATTTGTGTTCATCCAAAAAATATAAGATAGCTAAATTGGAGGCTAAGATATTTTGTTTTTTTCCTCAACAGGCATGCTCGGACATTATACTTTATTTGACCCTAATTTAACACCTTGAATAATCTTTGGATCAACAACCAATTTTAATATCTTATGCTGTAATTAATAATACACAATCTATTTAAATAGCTAAAGAGAGGGTGCCTCAGTGACATGATGCTTCTTTCGGTGCAAGATTTCAAGAATCTTAGGATATTGGTGACATTGCTCTCACTTATGCAAAAGCTGGTTATATGACAGTGACTCGAACTAGTATCCTCCTGGACAAAAACATAAAGCCGCCATAGGGTTCCAAGTGATACCTTGTTGTATCAATGAAATCATATTTTGGTGAGTAGAGATGACACCGAAGATAAAATAAAATCAAAAGAAATAGTTCAACGGTTGACGACAAAGGTGGTGGTCAAAAATACATTTTAGGAAGAGAATGAGGAACATTTAGAGATGGAGAGGACATTGTTCAAACCTTGATCTAAGCAGGCAAAATAAGTTCTCAAGACTCACTACTAAAATAACACATATTAGCGACGTTAGAATACGTCGCTAAATGAGGAAAATCCGTCGCTAAACCAGAACTGCGACGGATTTAGCGACGAAAACTTGACGTCGCGTAATGGCTTGTCGCAGATGGCCAATTCGTCGCAGTTCGTCGCTATTTGCGACGTTAGATGACTTGTCGCTAGACGTCGCTAATTTAGCGACGTCTAGCGACTACAGTGTATGTCGCCAGATTGGCGACGTAGGGCGACAACTTAGCGACGCATTGACCATTAGATACGATGACATGGCATGTCAGCCACGTCAGCACGTTAGCGACGTATAGCGACGTCTTCTCTCCGTCGCTAGACGTCGCCGAACGTCGCTATACGTCGCAGATGGTATAAAAAAAAATTTTAAAAAAATAATTGCTATTTTTGTTATGCTGTGTATCTGTGTTTACAGTGTGTGTGAAGTGCAGTGTTCGAACCATCGACAGTTTCGCTTACTGTTCTATATTTTATCTTGGATAGAAAGAGCAACAGTTCAGGGTGCACTTCTCAGAGCTTCCTCTTCACGTCCTTCACCTTCTCGGGATCCTTTACGACATCCCGAGAAAGTGAAGGCCGTGAAAATGAAGCTCTCAGAAGTACACCCTGAACTGTTGCTCTTTCTATCCAAGATAAAACATACAACAGTAATCGAAACTGTCGATGGTTCCGAACACTGTATTTCACATTCACTGTAAACACAGACACACATCATCACAAAAATACACATTATATTTTTTTAAAATTTGGGCAGCACCTCCTTTGTATATCAGAACATCGCTTATAACCCAGCGTAGGTATATTCGTCATCCCCGTCGCAGATAAATGGCAAAACAAGTCTACAACCAATAAAAGTTTACAATCAATAAAAGTCTACAAACAATAAAAGTCTAACAAGCAATACAACCAATAAAAGACGATGGAGCAATATCATCACCCAATACAACTAATAAAAGTCTCGAAAGCAGAGAAAGAAGTATCTCAACCAATACAAGTCAACCACAAATAAGAGTCTCACAAACAGAGAAACAAGTGTATCAACAACAAATAATAAAAAAGACATCACAAAGGACCCCGGCTGCGCATCTGGGATAAAATGATGTCGTACTGCTCCTGTGTGAGCTGTGCAACGTCCGGAGGCAGTGAAACGTCTGGAGTCGGCGCCGTCGATGGACCGGGAGGACGCTGCTCTATCTCTCGCAGTCGCTCAGCATGCACAGCCAGGGCACTCACCATCCTCCGACTACTCTCCTGAAGCGAAGTCTGTACCTGATTGAGTGTGACAGACATGGCGATCTGCGTCCCCTCCAGCTCGACCTGTCTACGCTCTGTGCGCTGCGTAGACTCGGTGAGCGTGTGCAAGTTAGCAGCTGTAGCCTGCTGCAGAGTCATCATCTCCTGCATACTGCGCTCGATCGCATCAAATCGTCCGGTGATCGTCGGATCGTCGGATCGTCGCTCGGCCCCAGCTGCCTCAGAAATCTGCTGCTGCAACTCGTGACGCAGCTCCTGGAGCTGACGAGCAATATCATGCGCCTGTGATGACGCCTGCGAAGCTGGAGACTGCGCACTGACAGAGGGGGCCCGGGATGACTCTGAAGCCAAATAGGCGCCGTAGGATCCCGTACCGTAGTACGTACCCTTCTGAAGACCACCAACGGCGGTCATCCAGAGGTCGTCCGGCGATGGAGCTGTAGGCGGCTGCAAGGAAGTACCAGCCCCTCCCTCTGCTGGCGCACTAGCAGCAGCAGCAGCAGCCGCCTCCTCTTGTAGCCGAAGAAACTCGGCCTAGAATAATGTTTGCTAACGTCTAAGTGTTTGCTAAAGTCTATATTGATATCTATTTTCCTGTTTTCTAAGTTATAGTAAATTAATATAAAGGATAGAACGTACATATGCCTGCGTCGCCCTCTCGTCAATGAACTCCCCAGCCCTCCGATGGGTGACCAGGAAGACGGTCACCATGTTGGGGTCCTCACCCTTTTTTACCTGTTAAAATATATATTTATCTATTATTAGTATTAAACATTCTTTCCAACTATATATAAAATGATGTCCGTCATAGGAAACGTACCAGACGACGAAAATGCTCCGTCATAGGAATGGAGCCACCACACCACTTACCGGCGCTCGATCGCGCCATCTTGGCCTTCTCAGACCGCTGCCGGTACCCGTCCTCGTCGAATCTAGCCTTCATCGCAATCCACTGCTCTGGAGTGATCCAACCTTGGATCGGCTTTCCGGCGCGGTCACGATCCTTCTGGTCGCGGATCGCATCACGAATGAGCTTGCCTGCGACGGCAGGAAATTGGCCCTCGATCTTCGCCGCCCGGTGTGGTGGATAGAAGTAGGTCCTCTACGAGAAGTCAAATAGAAAAGTTGTATAATATACAAAAATGATTATTAAAATTTAAAAATAAACAAATTTTTTACCTTGAAGTGGGCCAACCAAAAGGCCTTCCTATCGGCGGGAGCATCTGAATAGTTAATCCACGCCCCACCATAGTTCTCCCTCAGAAATCTTCCCAGCGCTCTCTGTACTGCAGGAGGCCGATATCTATAAAATAATAAATTTCATGAATATATATGAACATATAATCATTTGAGAAATATATATTAACTAATTAACTTACTTCGTAGGCCCGTCCGTCCAAATCTCCATCCGCGTCTCGCCCGGTGGAGCGCATGGAGGGTCGCTATCACCTCCTGCCTGGTCAGGATCAATCTCATCCCCGTCCTCCATATGCTGGGCGTCGGCTCTCCCCATGGAGCCGTCGGCAGGAGGAGTGCTGGACGCAGGAGGAATGCTGGACGCCGGAGGAATGCTGGACGACGATGGTGGAATGCTGGACGACGAGGAAAGATCAGTCGCCAACCTGCTGGAACTGCCCTGTCCCGGTAATGGACCGGGAACAGTACTGTACACTGGCGTACTCGGAGATGAGGATGAGGGTACGAAATCTGCCTCCCTATCCCGAGGCACACTGGACTGACCCGTATGATAACGTCGTCCGCGTCGTCCTCCTGCCATACCTGATAATAACATATTTATATGATAGACATCACAGATTTTTGAAAAATATCATAGTCCCAAAAGTGTCACTAAATACATCACAGATTTTTGAAAAATATCATAGTCCCAAAAGTGTCACTAAATACATCACAGATTTTTGAAAAATATCATAGTCCCAAAAGTGTCACTAAATACATCACAGATTTTTGGAAAATATCATAGTCTCAAAAGTGTCACTAAATACATCACAGATTTTTGGAAAATATCTGTCACAAAAGTGTCACTAAAGATAACGTCCTCCGCGACGTCCTCCGCGTCGTACATATTTAATCCTCTTCTGAAAATTTATCTTGTTCGTTTAGCTCTTCTTCTTCTTCTTCTTCTTCTTCTTCTTCTTCTTCCTCCTCCTCTACATCTTCACTTTCATCTGCATCTTCCTCTTCGGATAATTCTACTTCTTCTACACAATTAGATGTGTAATGAGGAACTTCCGTATTGTCCACTTCTATATTATTTGTTACAAGAGGTAGTTCATCCTCTTGATAAGCTATATCGTCAACCTCAAAGGTATTTCTAGCTTTGGTCTTGCATACTGCCCACCAGTCCGACCTTGTTGTTCCCCGTTTAGGATAACTTGTGAAGTACACGAGCTGAGCCTGACTTGATAGGACAAATGGTTCATAGGCTTGATATCGACGCCGATAGTTTATATCCACAAGACCGTGCTTGTCTACTTTCCAACCTTGACCTTCAATCGGATCGAACCAATCACACCTGAATAACACAATCTTAGCAGGCTCTATTCCATAACTATATGTCAGCTCCACAATCTCCCGTAGGATGCCGTAGAAATTGTTGCCCGCATCAACATCTTTGTAGTTCGAAGATCTGATACACAAACAGCTGTTTTTGGTGGAGTCGAGATCCACAAAGTTGTCTCTGATCGGGCAAGTTGTTGACCTGAACCTGAACCCATTAACACAGTAGCTTGGCCATATTTTTGCAGCATAAATTGGTCCCTTGGCTAGCGTTCTAATAGACTCATTCTCAAGTCTTGCGTATGGACTATCGACCTAAATACGACGAAAAAATAAATTAAGCTCATTCTCAATCAAGTGCATATACTGAAAGGTAATTACAGAGTTCTCAAGTCTTACATATGCACTCAACCATGATGGAAAATAACGCCTCATTTCTTGTTCTAGTTCTTCTTCTGTTATGTGTGGCCTACCTGACCTCACTTCATCATTAAATATGCTGAAAACAACATCGTTCAATTAATATAATAGTCTAATAATCAACACTATTAAAATAATGTAAACGTATTAATTACTTACCCCTCCAGCTTCTCTACTTCATCCTCATCGCAGTTGAGTAATACATACACCTGAGCAGCCCTTAGCTCATCATCGTTCAGATATCTCTTCTTCATTTTACCCGACGGCTTTCCTGAAGCATTGAATACCTTCAGTATTCTATCATTACATTCATGATCTCCGTCGTCGTTTCTGGAAGCTCTCATTCTATTAGTTGCAACATGAGGCTTGAAATACATCGAACAAAAGTTTGTAATCTCCTCGAGAACATAGGCTTCACAAATAGAACCCTCGACCCGTGCCTTATTTTTTACCTTTCTTTTTAGGTGATTCAAATGTCGCTCGAACGGGTACATCCATCGATATTCGACGGGTCCACCAACACGTGCCTCGTAGGATAGATGAATCGGCAAATGCTCCATAGAGTCGAAGAATCCAGGAGGGAACACCCTCTCTAGCTTGCACAGTGTTACCGCAATGTCCTTCTCTTGCTTTTCTAGACGATCAACGAGCAATTTCTTAGAACAAAGGTCCCTGAAGAATATGCTAAGCTCCGTCAATGGATCCCAAACTGCCTGCGGTAAGAATTCCCGAAATGCAATCGGAATTAACCTCTCCATGAATACGTGACAATCGTGGCTCTTCATACCCGTCAATTTGTTTTCCTTCGGATCGACGCATCTTCTCAGATTTGACACATATCCGTCTGGAAATTTTAGGCCCTGGATCCACCGACAAAGTCTCACTTTATCCTCCTTGTCCAGTGAGAAGATTGACTTCGGCAGGAACTGTTTTCCATTCTGCTGTATCAAATGCAACGCAGGGCGTTTGCATATTTCTGCTAAGTCCAACCTGGCCTTGGGATTGTCTTTCGTTTTTCCCTTTACGTCCATCACAGTATTAATTATGTTATCAAACACATTCTTCTCAATATGCATGACATCAAGATTATGTCTGATCAGATTGGTACTCCAATATGGCAGATCCCAGAATATGCTCCTCTTTGTCCAGTTATGATCTCTACCAAATCCATCGCACTTGTACCCAGTTGTAGGATCTTCGATAGCACTTGGAAAATCTTTAACCTCCTCCCATATCGTGGCTCCGCACCACCTTGGCGGTGGATCACCCTTCTCTACAACGCCGGCACGGAAAGCATTCCTGTTCCTTCTGAACGGATGATCTTTTGGCAGAAATTGCCGATGACAATCAAAGAAGCACGGTTTTCCTCCGTGTTTCAAGCGGAAAGCCTTACTACGGTCCATACAATACGGACATGAGAGACGGCCATGAGTGCTCCATCCAGATAACATTCCATATGCCGGAAAGTCGTTGATGGTCCACATAAGGGTTGCCTTCATCTGAAAATTCTGCTTCCTGGAAACATCGTACGTGTTAGCGCCTACTTCCCATAACTGATTCAACTCATCTATCAAAGGCTGTAAGTACACATCAATGTTCCTCTTGGGATTGTTCGGACCAGAAATTATAACGGTTAGAAACATGTACTCGGTCTTCATGCACATCCAAGGCGGTAGGTTATACGGAGTGACAATCACAGGCCAGCACGAATACTGGGATCCCGAAAGACCAAAAGGAGTAAAACCGTCAGAACATAGCCCCAACCTGACATTACGTGGATCTGAAGCAAAATCAGGATACACTCGATCAAAGTGCTTCCACGCTTCTCCATCGGATGGGTGATCCAACACTCCTTCAATCTGTTCTCGCATGTGCCAACTCATATTTTCGGCCGTCTCTTTCACCATAAATAATCTTTGCAACCGCGGCGTTATAGGCAGGTAGTGCATTGAATCGGTCGGTCTTCTTGCACCGGTAGACCTTCCTGTACTAGTTGGCTTATAGCGATCAGCACCACAAAATCTGCACACATCTGCGTCCTTGTCGTCTTTGTAGTACAGCATGCACCCATTGCGACAAGAATCGATTTTCTCGTATCCCATCCAGAGCGATCTCACCATCCTCTTAGACCGGTAGAAGTCTTTAGGTAACTTAGCACCCGCCGGCAAGATCTCTATAATCAACTCCAGCACTCGGTTGTAGCATTCTTGCGACATGTTAAAATCTGACTTAATGCTCAAAAGTCTTGTAACCACCTCCAACGGTGAATGATCCTCACAACCAGGATACAATGGAGTCCTTGCATTCTCCAGCAACTCCATGAACTTTGCAGCGTCGACATTCGGTGCCTCCTCAGCTGCATCAGGAACAAAACTGGGCCCAGCAGCGTCGAAAACCATGTTCACGCACCCGTCGTCGTATGCATGATTATCTGAAACAAAATTAGGTCCCGCATGCATATACGGCTCAACATAAGGCTCCGGCTCTGATGCTAACGACACAAGTTCTCCGTGTGCGGTCCACTGATAGTAATTAGGCGTGAAACCCCTCGAGTACAAATGATATGTCACTTCCACTTCTGGATAATATTTTACGTTATGACATTTCACACACGGACACTTAATTTTGGTGCCGTCCATGTACTGAGGGAACGCCTTCGCAAACTGCAGGAACTGCTCTACTCCCGCTATGTATTCATCCCGCACACCACATATATCTTCAGGACGACGATTGTACATCCATGAACGATTCCGCAAGTAGTAATTCAGCTCCATTTGGAAATAATTCTGCAAAGATGAACACACCAATTAACAATGTTTGCTAACGTCTAAGTGTTTGCTAGTGTTTCCTATTTTCCCGGTAACGATTTCACGGGAGGAGTACGAGATGTTTCCTATTTTTCCGGTAATTCATGGCTTCTGTGAAATAACCACATCTTGGCTATTTGTTAAATAGATCGACCCTGAGCTCCCATGTTCAGTCGTGCCTTCAACATCATGTTCAAATGAAGGTGACAAGCAGCTGACTATAGAAAAATATGTCGTATTGAGCTTCATAAAGAAATGCAAGATTACTACATAGGAGCTTGTAATCTTGCATTTCTTTATGAAGCTCAAGACGACATATTTTTTCATAGTCAGCTGCTTGTCACCTTCATTTGAACATGATGTTGAAGGCACGACTAAACATGGGAGCTCAGGGTCGATCTATTTAACAAATAGCCAAGATGTGGTTATTTCAAACGATAGGAGTCGCTATATTCCTTAGAATAGACTTGGAATATTCTCTAGAATATTCTTGGAATATGCCTTGTAGCCAAGTGCTAATTAGATCTAGATCTAATTACTCCTATAATTACCTCTCCTGCCCCCATTAGTGCTAATCACTACAAGTGGGGGGCCATGGGGGTGCTACTGCTGATGTAAACTGCTGCTACAACAGCTGTTCTTGCTGCTGCTGTTGCTGGAATGGGGGCAGCAGCTCCCCTTCTACTCCCCATCCATCTATCCACCTATCCATCCAACTATCTATCTAATATATATCTACACATACCAATAGCTAACTAGTATCCTATTTCTAACCCCAACTTGGTATCCCAAACCAAGGCTCTAACACTATAGGATACTAACAACTACATATCTAACTAGGATATGGCCTAAGATGCTAACCTATATCTAACACATTTAACCTCACACTCATCCACACAACTCACTTACACACTCACTCACATATATCACCCATGATACCACACTCATAAGCTCTCACCTAGGCTTACATATAGGCTAACACACACACACACATATAGGCATATATAGGACACATATAAATAGGATTATAGGTCCACTAATCCTTCCTATACTACTTTGGTCAACCCTAGAAGTCAAACTAGGTCAACCAAGTCCACACTAGGTCAAACTAGTCTACACTAGTCTAGCAAGCCTATTCTAGGTCTAACAAGGCTGTACAAGCCCAATCTAGGCTCCCTAGTCAAACAGGCATACATAGGCCATAGGCTATATACACATATCACACTCACTATATTATATATACTTAGCAATTTACATCAAGCATTCATTCACTTTATATATATACACATATACATGCATCAATACATATCCCTAGATATAATACACATATATTATAATATATAGGCTATATACGCATCTCCTATATATATATACATATATATTCAAGAACATAGAATTTAGGAAATGGCAATGTGTGTGTGTGCAAAGAGAGGCAATGTGAGACTTTAGCTAATAGGTGTGTGTACATGTGTAAAGAGTGATAGGTGGTGTGTGAGTGTTACAAGGTGGCAGGCAAATGTGTGTGTGGTGTGAATTTGTGTGTATAGAGTGATAGAAAAACACTAAAATAGTTAAGGGAAACAATATTCTTTCCCCCCTCATTCTCAGATTTTGTGAATTAACAAATAGTCAAAAGAACATGTTAAATCTCAGATTTTATACACAACCTATCAATCTCAGTTTTGACAGTTTAAAGCTAAACTCAGGTTTCATCAATCAACACAACCCAAGTCCTAAACATTAATACACAGTTTATACAAACAACCAATTCAGTTTTAATAGTCTAAAACCAAAACCCAGGTTTGCTCTTAACAAAGAGTTATCAAAACACAAAAAGAACTGTGTCAGTGTGTGTGTGTCTGTGTGTGTGTGTGTCTGTGTGTGTGTGTGTGTGTCCGTGTGTGTGTGTGAGAGGAGGAGGAGGAGGAGGAGGAGGGGGGAGAGGAGTTAGGGTTAGGGTTAGGGTTTACCTTAGGAAGAGGGAGGAGGAGGAGGAGCTAGGGAGAGGAGGAGGATCTCGGATTGGGGGAGGAGGAGCTCGTCGGAGCGGGAGGGAGTCGCCGGGGGCGGGGGGAGCGAGTCGCCGGGGGCGGGGGGAGAGAGTCGCCGGGGGGGAGAGTCGCGGGGGGGGGGGGGGAGAGAGTCGCCGGGGGGGGGGGGAGAGGGATTCTGAAAATTTTGGAAAACTTTCGAGTGAGGGGGAAAAGGAAACAGCGTGCCCTAAGTAAAACATTTAGCGACGTCAACTAACGACGTCGCTAAACGTCGCAAAACTTTATTACATGGCGACATATATTAATACTCTGTCGCCGAACGTCGCTATTCTGCAACGTAAATTATGTAATGTCGCTGAACGTCGCTGGTTAGCGACGATTTACGACGTCACATGACGGGAGTCGCTATATTACATATATAGCGACGTTCTTTTCTTACGTCGCTAAAACACGTCGCTAATATAGCATATTTTAGTAGTGACTAAAGAAATAAGGGAGGGAAGCAAAAGAAGAAGAAGAAGATGACGAAGGAGGAAAGCAGAAAAGGAAGAGTATCCAATAAAAGGAAGAAATAACAAGAAGTGGAAGAAGATCAAATGGTAAGCAAACTGTCGTTATCATTTGATGGCCAGCATAGGTTATCTGTAGGATTAGGTTTTTTTTCTTTTCCTTTTTTGTTCTTTCCACTTTACAGCTAATTCTGATAGGATATGGATTAGGATTAGGGGTATCTAGTTACAGAACTATGAACCATCATCTTAAACTAGCAGGGTGTGATATTAGTGTTGGGAACGAAGCGCGAAAACCGTTCCCCCAAACCAGAAAGTCCTGCGAGAGAACCGAGCAAAAGCACACAAACCAAAAAATGCCAAACACAATCGCAGACACAAAGATTTTTGATGTGGAAAACCCTTGCAGGAAAAACCACGGGACGATCAGAGTCCAACCCTGAAGAACCTCCACTAATGGAATAAAGAGAATACACCCTCTACAAGCTCCTTCCGATCCAACACGGATCACCACAACTCACTTGAAAGAAGAAATTTTTTTATTGCGGACTCCGAAGAACAAGAGATGCCGAAAAAATATTCGAAGCAATCTCTCCTTCACAATAGTCCTTAATCCTCTCTCTCTCTCTCTCAAAGATTGTAAAACACTCTTATTTTGAGATGATTTTCCAACTAGCATGCATCACCCTTTTATAAACCCTTGGTAATCCATACATGGAAGGCTAATATATATATGGAAACTTCCAATATGCAACAATCATATATTTAATGGAAATCCAATCATAATTGGCTTGCCATAATTGGAAGCCCAATAATATAGAAAGCTATTATATGAACCAATCATAAATATATGATCAAAGTAAATATGGGAATCCAATTATATATTTCCTTACCATATATGTTCCAAAATGGGATCCATATGCTCCCTGAGCTTCTCCGACACACGGATGGCGCTCGCCGCTCTCCGGGATATTTTCCACATAGGTTGGAAACCCCACACCCACTCCAACAAATCTTTTCCTACACAACTAGGTGGAGGAACTCGTCATCCCGATGATCCGCCTGCAGTACTCAAACTTTTCCCTTGGTAGAACCTTCGTGAGCATGTCCGCTCCATTGTCATCAGTATGGACCTTCTCAAGCATCGCGTCCTTCTTCTCAACCACATCTCATATCCAATGATATCGAGTCTCAATGTACTTGGACCGACTATGAAATGTCTGGTTCTTCACAAGGTGAATAGCACTCTGACTGTCACAAAGCAAGGTATACTGCCCTTGCTTCGTCCCATTTCCTGCAAAAGCTTTTTCATCCACAGTAACTCCTTGCAACCCTCCGTCGTCGTAATATACTCTGCCTCTATCGTCGACAAGGCAACACACTTCTGTAACCGCGACTGCCACGATACCGCTCCTCCAGCAAACATCATCACATGGCCCGAAGTCGATCGCCTCGTGTCTACATCTCCAGCCATATCAACGTCGGTATACCCAACCAGCTTTGGCTCGTCACCACCCAAAAAAAGTCTCCAATCGACAGTGCCCTAAAGGTATCATAGAATCCACTTGACCGCACTCCAATGTACCCTTCTAGGATTTGAAAGATACCTGCTAACTGTGCCAACTGCATGAGCGATGTCTTACCTCGTACACACCATAGCATACATAAGGCTCCCCACAGCTGAAGCATATGGAACCCGCTCCATATCTTCTTTTTCGTCCTCGGTAGATGGACACTGCTCCTCAGTGAACTTAAAGTGGGCCGCAAGGGGGCAACTCACTTTCTTCGACCCGTCCATACCGAAACGCTGAAGTACCCGGTGAATGTACTTTTTTTAGGACAAGTGTAGCAACTTGGACTCTCTCTCTCTCGGCTGATCTCCATCCCAAGAATAGTCTTTGTTGCACCCAAATCCTTCATAGAGAAGGCCACGCCCAGTTGGCGCTTCAACTCCGCTATCTTAGTGGCATTCCGACCTACTAATAGCATGTCATCAACATAGAGCAATAAAATGATGAAATCATCCTCGACAAAGTACCTCACAAATACGTAATGGTTCGACATCGTTCGTGCATAACTATGTTTCCCCATAAATGACTCGAACTTCATGTACCACTGCTTCGGAGCCTGCTTCAGACCATACAAGCTATTCCTCAACCGGAAGACCAAATGTGACTTGTCTTTCTCACAGAATCCCTCTGGCTGCTTCATGTATAACTCCTCCTTAAGATCACCGTGGAGGAATGCCGTTTTCACGTCCATCTGCTCGACCTCCAAGTCAAAACTGGCTGCCAATGCTAGCACCACCCGAATAGACGACTGTTTGACGACTGGAGAAAATATCTCATCATAATCCATGCCTTTCTTTTGACCATAGCCTTTAACTACCAGCCTCGTTTTGTATCGAGGACGAGTAGCATCATCCGTCTGCTTCAATCTAAACACCCATCGATTCTTCAAAGCCTTCTTGCCCTTCGACAACCGCACCAGCTCATAAGTGGAATTGGCGTGTAAGAAACTCATCTCCTCCTGTATAGCATGTATCTACTCCTGTCTGTGTTCATCTTCCATATCCTCTGCAAAGCTTTCAGGCTCTCCCCTGTTAGTCAGTAGCACATACTCACCCGGTGAGTATCTCGTAGATGGTCGATGCTCTCTGTCGCTCATTCTCAGTGGAACCACTGGTGCTGGCTGTATACCAATAGCCTCCTCCTTTTCAGGAACCTCCTCTCCGACATGCTCATCCTCCTGAGGGACACCCTGACCACCATCAGCAGGATGATGATCAAGGTTGGAAGCAACTCCATATACTGGCTCCCCATAATTGGATTCTCTGCTATGTCCTCTGGAAACTGCTCGAAGCGAAATGACTCTAACTCTGGCAATTCCTCAGCCTCAGAAGGTGTCTCGGAATCCTAAGTGTTGGTCATGGTCTGATCCTCGACGAATACTACGTCTCTGCTTCTGTAGAGCTTTCTTTCCACTAGGTCGTAGAGTCTATAGCCAAACTCATCCCGACCGTAGTCGACAAAGACGTATCGCCTCGTCTTCGGCTCAAGTTTGGACCTCTCGTCCTTCGGTACATGTACGAAGGCCTTACAGCCAAACACTCGCATGTGATTGTATGATAGCTCCTTGTTGTACCATACTTTGTCAGGCACATCATCCTGCAAAGGAGCACTAGGAGATAAATTAATAACATAAGCAGCTGTGAGAAAAGAGCCTCACCCCAATAACTGCCCGGCAAGTTTGCTTCTGATAGCAAACACCGTACCCTCTCCATCAGTGTCCTGTTTATGCGCTCCGCTACACCATTGAGCTGAGCTGTCTTGGGCAGAGTCTTCTGGTATCGTATCCCTTGCTCTCTGCAATAAGCATCAAAGGGACCAATGTATTCGTCGCCGTTGTCGGACCGAACACACAATAACTTCTTGCCCGTCTCTCTTTCAACGGAGGCCTGAAACTCTTTGAAAGTAGGCAGCACCTGATCCTTAGTCTTTAAGTCATAGACCCAAATCTTCCTGGAACAGTCATCAATAAAAGTTACAAAGTAAGATGCACCACCAATAGATTTTACCTTCATAGGACCGCAGACATCCGAGTGAATCAACTCGAGCAACGCCGGCTTCCTTGAACTTGGGTGACTTCGGAAAGACACCCTATTTTGCTTTCCAGCTAAGCAGGGCGTGCACTTCTCCAACTTTGTAGACTTGAGCCCTGGAATCACCTTCCTGTTCACCAAGTAGCTCATCCCCTTCTCGCTGATATGGCCGAGCTGCCTGTGCCACAACTCGGTAGACGCATCACTGACGGCGTTCACCTCCTGTGCTCCCTGTGCACTCCCCTCTATATAGTAGAGACCAGAATTCTTGCTTTCTCTGGCAATCACCATCGAACCACTGGAAAGCTTCCACTGACTATTCCCGAAGAGACTGAAGAATCCCTCGTCATCCAACCATCCAACCGACACCAGGTTAAAACGGATATCAGGGACATGACGAACATCTTTGAGAACAAGAACTGCACCCGTCTTCGTTCTCAAATGCACATCTCCAACGACAACCGCCTTCGACACATCTCCATTGCCCTCTTCAATACTCCACAGTCGCTTGTCATGTAAGTGGTAAATAGTACCCTGTTGTGAGATACGTGCGCTAAAGCCCCTGAGTCCACCAGCCAAGAATTGTCATCGCAGGCAAGGTTTGTGACAACCTAATCACCTACGACGATCACATCGCCTCCATGTATCGAGGCCGTCGCTGTAGTGTTCTCGTCTTGCTTTCCCTTGTCGCCCTTCTTCTCTCTCTTCCAAGCGAAACAGTTCCGCTTGATGTGGCCCTTCTTGCCACAGGGGTAATACTCCGAGTCCTCGTACCGACCCTTGGACTTCCCTCTGCTCTTGTCTCTGCTACCACCTGGACCCCTGCTTTTGCCCCTTCCGTGGCTCTCTGAAACTAGTGCCTCTGAGTGATGGGATGTGGATGAGGTGCCCTGAGGACGTCTCCGCATCTCTTCATTCAGTACCCCGCTCTTGGCAAACTCTAGACTGACCACGCCTTCCGGAGCAGAGGGGATCATAGATACTCGTACAGTCTTTCACGAGTCTGGCAATATACATAGCAACCAAAGTCCTTGAATCTCGTCGTCGAACTTGACTCCCATCGAGGATAGCTGGTCCACCACGCCTTGAAACTCACTCAAGTGATCCGTAATGGATGCACCATCTTTGTACCGCAGACCCATCATCATCCGGATCAGGAACAGTTTGTTTACCCCGGTCTTTTTTACGTACAAAGATTCTAGCTTCTCCCACAACGTCTTCGCATGCTCAATATTGGCAACGTGGTTGTACACGTTCTCGTCAACGAACTTCCGCATGTACCCACACACCTGTATATGCTCGAAGTTCCAGTCCTCATCGGATTTGTCACTGGGCTTCTCGGATGCAAATACTGGAAGATGCAGCTTCTTGACGAATAGCAAATCCTTCATCTTACTCCGCCAATAATGGTAGTTGGTACCGTTCAGGTTCACCATGTGCACCGGCTTCACGTCCATCTCTGCTTCCTGGTTTGACAGTCAACTCCTGACACTTCTTTGAACCTGGCTCTGATACCACTCTGTTGGGAACGAAGCACGTAAACCGTTCCCTCAAACCAGAAAGTCCAGCGAGAGAACCAAACAAAAGCACACAAACCAAAAATGCCAAACACGATCGCAGACACAAAGATTTTTGATGTAGAAAACCCTTACAGGAAAAACCACGGGACGATCGGAGTCCAACCCTGAAGAACCTCCACTAATGGAATAAAGAGAATACACCCTCTACAAGCAACTCCCGATCCAACACGGATCACCACAACTCACTTGAAAGAAGAAAATTTTTTATTGCAGACTCCGAAGAACAAGAGATACCGAAAAAATATTCGAAGCAATCTCTCATTCACAATAGTCCTTAATCCTCTCTCTCTCTCTCTCAAAGATTGTAAAACACTCTTGTTTTGAGATGATTTTCCAACTAGCATGCATCACCCTTTTATAAACCTTTGGTAATCCATACATGGAAGGCTAATATATATATGGAAACTTCCGATATACAACAATCATATATTTAATGAAAATCCAATCATAATTGGCTTGCCATAATTGGAAGCCCAATAATATGGAAAGCTACTATATGAAGGGTCCAATCATAAATATATGATCAAAGTAAATATGGAAATCCAATCATATATTTCCTTACCATATATGTTCCAAAATGGGATACATGCACTCCCCGAGCTTCTCCGACACACGGATGGCGCTCGTCGCTCTCCGGAATATTCGCCACATAGGTTGGGAACCCCACCCACTCCAACAATTAGGCATACTATTATAAAAAAATGGTTAGAAATTGGATTGCCCACTCTTTGGAACTGAAACAAAGATATACAAAGAAGTAGATTATAAAATCACTCTTATACCTTTTTGTGTATGCTATACTATCATTCATGTGAGTAAAGAAGTTGAATTAACTCAGATAATGGATAAGTAAACATATTCTGGTGGTATAGGTCTGTTATATTCATGGTTTCCCTTCTTCTTCTTCTTTTTTCCATTTTTCAAAGCTGGTGTGTAAGGACTCAATCTAAGCATGTCTATTTTTTTCTGGCACTTTTTCATGTTTCTAGTGCTATAATCTATAAAAGAAGCAATGTAGAACTTAGTTTACTAGCTTCACTATAAGGTTTTCTTTTTACTTCAGGGCACTTGTATTACTACAAAGGAAATAAGCCTGGAGCGGCCTGGCATAGCAGGAACCTCAATTCGGGCTGACAATAAAATAGCAGCAACTGCGGGATGTTGGGAACGAAGCGCGAAAACCGTTCTCCCAAACTAGAAAGTCCTGCGAGAGAACCGAGCAAAAGCACACAAACCAAAAATGCCGAACACAATCGCAGACACAAAGATTTTTGACGTAGAAAACCCTTGCAGGAAAAACAACGGAACGATCGAAGTCAACCCTGAAGAACCTCCACTAATGGAATAAAGAGAATACACCATCTACAAGCTCCTCCCGATCCAACACGGACCACCACAACTCACTTGAAAGAAGAAATTTTTTGATTGCGAACTCCGAAGAACAAGAGATGTCAAAAAATTATTCGAAATAATCTCTCCTTCAAAATAGTCCTAAATCCTCTCTCTCTCTCTCTCAAAGATTGTAAAGCACTCTTGTTTTGAGATAATTGTTTAACTAGCATGCATCACCCTTTTATAAGCCCTTGGTAATCCATACATGGAAGGCCAATATATATAGAAACTTCCAATATGCATCAATCATATATTTAATGGAAATCCAATCATAATTGGCTTGCCATAATTGGAAGCCAATTATATGGAAAGCTACTATATGAAGGGTCCAATCATAAATATATGATCAAAGTAAATATGGAAATCCAATCATATATATCCTTACCATATATGTTCCAAAATATGATCCATGCACTCCCCGAGCTTCTCCGATACACGGATGGCGCTCGTCGCTTTCTGGGATATTCTCCACATAGGTTGGAAACCCCACCCACTCCAATAAATCTCTCCCTTCACAACTAGGTGGAGGAATTCGTCATCCCGATGATCCGCCTGCAGTACTCAAACTTTTCCTTTGGTAGAACCTTCGTGAGCATGTCCGCTCCATTGTCATCAGTATGGACCTTCTCAAGCATCGCGTCCTTCTTCTCAACCACATCTCGTATCCAATGATACCGAGTCTCAATATGCTTGGACCAACTATGAAATGTCTGGTTCTTCACAAGGTGAATAGCACTCTAACTGTCGCAATACAAAGTATACTGTTATTGCTTCAGCCCTATTTCCTGTAACAGCTTCTTCATCTACAGCAGCTTCTTGCAAGCCTCCATCGCCGCAATGTATTCCGCCTCCGTCGTCGACAAGGCAACACACTTCTGCAATCGCGACTGCCACGATACCGCTCCTCCAGCAAACATCATCACATAGTCGAAGTCGATCGTCTCGTGTCTACATCTCCAGCCATATCAGCATCGGTATACCCAACAAGCTTCGGCTCGTCACCACCAAAAGAAAGTCTCCAATCGACAGTGCCCTGAAGGTATCGTAGAATCCACTTAACCGCACTCCAATGTATCCTTCCAGGATTTGAAAGATACCTGCTAACAGTGCCAACTGCATGAGCGATGTCTGGCCTCGTATACACTGTAGCATACATAAGGCTCCCCACAGCTGAAGCATATGGAACCCGCTTTATATCTTCTTTTTTCGTCCTCGGTAGACGGACACTGCTCCTCAGTAAACTTAAAGTGGGCCGTAAGGGGGCAACTCACTTTCTTTGACCCATCCATACCGAAACGCTGAAGTACCCGGTAAATATACTTCTTTTGGGACAAATATAGCAGCTTGGACTCTCTCTCGGCTGATCTCTGTCCTAGAATAGTCTTCGCTGCGCCCAAATCTTTCATAGAGAAGGTCGTGCCCAGTTGGCGCTTCAACTCCACTATCCTAGTGGCATTCCGACCCACTAATAGCATATCATCAACATAGAGCAATAAAATGATGAAATCATCCTCGGCAAAATACTTCAAAAATACACAGTGATCCGACGTCGTCCGTACATAACCATGCTACCCCATAAACAACTCGAACTTCCTGTACCACTGCCTCGGAGCCTGCTTCAGACCATACAAGCTCTTCCTCAACCGACAGACCAAATGTGACTTGCCCTTCTCACAGAATCCCTCTGGCTGCTCCATGTATAACTCCTCCTCAAGATCACCATGAAGGAATGTCGTCTTCACGTCCATCTGCTCGACCTCCAAGTCGAGACTGGCTGCTAATGCTAGCACCACCCGAATAGATGAATGCTTGACGACAGACGAAAAGATCTTATCATAATCTATGCCTTTTCGCTGACCGTAGCCTTTAACTACCGGCCGAGCTTTGTATCGAGGGCGAGTAGCATCATCCATCTGCTTTACTCTAAACACCCATCGATTCTTCAAAGCCTTCTTGTCCTTTGGCAATCGCACCAGCTCATAAGTGGAATTAGTGTGCAAGGAACTCATCTCCTCCTGCATAGCCTCCATCCACTCATGCCTGTGTTCGTCTTCCATAGCCTCTGCAAAACTTTCGGGCTCTCCTCCGTCAGTCAGAAGCACATACTCACCCGATGAGTATCTCGTAGATGGTCGACGCTCTCTGTCGCTCCTTCTTAGTGGAGCCACTGGTGCTGGCTGTATACCAACAGCCTCCTCCTCTTCAGGAACTGCCTCCTCGGTATGCTCATCCTTTTGAGGGACACCTTCACCATCATCAACAGGCTGATGATCAAGGTTGGGAGTAACTCTATGTACTGGCTCCCCCATAATTGGATCATCTGCGATGGCCTCTGGAAACTGGTCGAAGCGAAATGACTCTAACTCAGGCAATTCCTCAGCCTCAGAAGGCGTCTGGAATCCTGAGTGTTGGTCATGGTCTGATCCTCGACGAATACCATATCTCTGCTTTTGTAGAACTTTCTTCCCACCGGGTCATAGAGTCTAAGCCAAACTCATCCCGACCATAGCCGACAAAGATGCATCGCCTCATCTTCGGCTCAAGTTTTGTCCTCTCGTCCTTCGGTACATGCACGAAGGCCTTACAGCCAAACACTTGCAGGTGATTATATGACGGCTCTTTGCCGTACCATACTTTGTCAGGCACATCACCCTGCAAAGGAGCACTAGGAGATAAATTAACACCATAAGCGGCTGTGAGAAGAGCCTCACTCCAATAACTGCCCGACAAGTTTGCTTCTGACAACAAACACCGCACCCTCTCTATCAGCGTCCTGTTCATGCGCTCCGCTACACCATTGAGCTGAGGTGTCTTGGGCGGAGTCTTCTGGTGTCGTATCCCTTCCTCTCTGCAATAAGAATCAAAGAGACCGATGTATTCACCGTCGTTGTCGGACCGAACACACAATAACTTCTTTTTCGTCTCTCTTTCAACAGAGGCCTAAAACTCTTTGAAAGTAGGCAGCACCTGATCCTTGGTCATTAAGACATAGACCTAAACCTTTCTGGAACAGTCATCAATAAAGGTTACAAAGTATGATACACCACCAATAGATTTTACCTTCATAGGACCGCAGACATCCGAGTGAATCAACTCGAGCAACGCCGGCTTCCTTGAACTTGGGTGACTTTGGAAAGACACCCTATTTTGCTTCCCAGCTAAGCAGTGCGAGCACTTCTCCAACTTTGTAGACTTGAGCCCTGGAATCACCTTTATGTTCACCAAGTAGCTCATCCCCTTCTCGCTGATATGGCCGAGCCGCCTGTGCCACAACTCGGTAGACGCATCACTGACTGCGTTCACCTCTTGTGCCCCTGTGCGCTCCCCTCCATATAGTAGAGACCGAACTTCTTGTTTCCTCTGGCAATCACCATCGAACCTCTGGAAAGCTTCCACTGACTATTCTCGAAGAGACTGAAGAATCCCTCGTCATCCAACCTTCCAACCGACACCAGGTTGAAATGGATATCAGGGACATGACGAACATCTTTGAGAACAAGAACTGCACCCGTCTTCGTTCTCAAATGCACATCTCCAACGGCAACCACCTTCGACACATCTCCATTGTCCATCTTCAACACTCCACAGTCGCCTGTCGTATAAGTGGCAAATAGTGCCCTGCTGTGAGATACATGTGCCGAAGCTCCTGAGTCCACCAACCAAGAATTGTCATCGCAGGCGAGTTTTGTAATGACCGTATCACCTACGACGATCACATCGCCTCCTTGTATCAAGGCCGCCGCTGTAGTGTTCTCATCTTGCTTCCCCTTGTCGCCCTTCTTCTCTCTCTTCCAAGCGAAATAGTTTCGCTTGATGTGGCCCTTCTTGCCACAGTGGTAACACTCTGAGTCCTCGTAACGACCCTTGGACTTCCCCCTGCTCTTGTCTGCCACCACCTGGACCCCTGCTTTTGCCCCTTCCGCGGCTCTCTGAAACCAATGCCTCCGAGTGGTGGGATGTGGATGAAGTGCCCTGAGAACGTCTCCGCATCTCTTCATTCAGCACTCCGCTCTTGGCAAACTCCAGACTGACCACGTCCTTTGGAGCAGAAGTGATCATAGATACTCGTACAGTCTCCCACGAGTCTGGCAATGTACACAGCAGCCATAGTCCATGAACCTCATCGTCGAACTTGACTCACATCGAAGACAGCTGGTCAACAATGCCCTAAAACTCACTCAAGTGATTCGTAATGGATGCACCATCCTTGTACCGCAGACCCATCATCATTCGGATCAGGAACAGTTTGTTTACCCCGATCTTTTTTGCGTACAAAGATTCCAGCTTCTCCCACAACGTCTTCGCATGCTCAATATTGGCAACGTGGTCGTACACGTTCTCGTCAATAAACTGCCGTATGTACCCACACACCTGTATATGCTCAAAGTTCCAGTCCTCATCGAATTTGTCACTAGGCTTCTCGGATGTAAATACTGGAAGATGCAGCTTCTTGATGAACAACAAATCCTTCATCTTGCTTCGCCAATAATGGTAGTTGGTATCGTTCAGGTTCACCATGCGTACCAGCTTTGCGTCCATCTCTGCTTCCTGGTTTGACTGTCAACTCCTGACACTTCTTTGGACCCAAAGCTCTGATACCACTCTGTTGGAAATGAAGCACGAAAACCGTTCCCCCAAACGAGAAAGTCCTACGAAAGAACCGAAAAAAAGCACACAAACCAAAAATGCTAAACACAATCTCAGACACAAAGATTTTTGACGTGGAAAACCCTTGCGGGAAAAACCACAGGACGATCGGAGTCCAACCCTGAAGAACCTCCACTAATGGAATAAAGAGAATACACCCTCTACAAGCTTCTCTCGATCCAACACGAATCACCACAACTCACTTGAAAGAAGAAAATTTTTGATTGCAGACTCCGAAGAACAAGATATGCCAAAAAATTATTCGAAGCAATCTCTCCTTCAAAATAGTCCTTAATCCTCTCTCTCTCTCAAAGATTGTAAAGCACTCTTATTTTGAGATGATTTTTGAACTAGTATGCATCACCCTTTTATAAGCCCTTGGTAATCCATACATGGAAGGTCAATATATATGAAAACTTCTAATATGCGTCAATCATTTATTTAATGGAAATCTAATCATAATTGGCTTGCCATAATTGGAAGCCTAATTATATGGAAAGCTACTATATGAAGGGTCCAATCATAAATATATGATCAAAGTAAATATGGAAATCCAATCATATATTTCCTTACCATATATGTTCCAAAATAGGATCCATGCACTCCCCGAGCTTCTCCGACACACGGATGGCGCTCGTCGCTCTCCGGGATATTCTCCACATAGCTTGGGAACCCCACCCACTCCAACACGGGATGGGATCACAGGTCAGTTCTGTGTCTTCGTTAATTCTCTTGTTGTTTGAAATTAATAACCCATAACTTTTTTGGTGAAATTGTCTCTCGGTAATGAAATACCGTCTTCTGTGTTCCTAATTATAATTACCAAACTTTGGTTTGACAATAAACAACTACAGTAAAGTTTCTCCTATCTTATTTTCCTCCAACCAACTTAATATCTTCATGTGAAATGTTGGTTTAAGTTCATGATGTTTGCTTGTTGAAGAATGTGGTTGTACATGTAAATTTGATATTACTTTTACTTCCCACTTTCTTTCATTGTCTCTTGTATTCAATGTTTTAAGAACTGGTTCAACCCTATGTTGTGAAAAGCACGCTTAAGCAACGTGTAGAGTTGAATAATAGATAATTTTATTGATATTAAGAGACACACATATATATATGAGAGGCTAGCCCCTTCTCCTATTATTCTAAGCAATGTGGGACTAAAGTCTACTAACTAATAGTTCTAATATAACACTTAACACCCTCCCTCAAGCTGGAGCATAGATATCAATCATGTCCAGCTTGTTACATAGATATTGAACCCGAGGACCCAAAAGAGGCTTTGTGAAGATATCAGCTATCTGGTCGTCGGTCCTCACATGTTGAAATTTTATCACTCCCTTTGTATACTCATCACGAACAAAGTGGATATCAATTTTAATATGCTTTGTTCTTTCATGAAATACGGGGTTGGTGACAATATGGATAACATATTAGTTATCACACCATAGACATGCCGCTTGAGGTCCTGCATCTTCTTCCAGATTTTGTAAACAATGCTTCATATATAATACCTCTGATGTGTCATGAGCAATGGCTCGATATTCTGTTTCTAAGCTTGAGCGTGCTATTACACTTTGTTTGTTGCTCTTCCATGACACTAGATTCTCGCCAATAAATACTCAGTAGCCAGATGTAGATCGTCTATCTGTTAGGCTTGTATCCCAGTCAGTATCAGTAAAACACTCAATACGAGTGTATCCATGATTCTCCATCCGAATTCTTTCCTGGATTCTTGACTAGATAACGCAGGATTCTGAGAACTGCTTGCCAGTGTGAAACCCTTAGAGAAGCCATAAATCTACTTGCAACACTCACTGCAAAAGAAATATTCGGATGAGTCATGACCGCCAAGTAGTTGAGTTTTCCAACTACTCGACGATACTAATCTGGATTGGTCATCAAGACCCCTTCGTCTGGAAATAACTTCGTCCCTAGATCCATAGGTGAGGTTGTTCCCTTAGCTTGCATCATGCATGCATCATTTAGTATGTCCAGCATATACTTTCTCTGAGACATTACAATGTCCCCTTACTTCGTGTGACCTCAATGTCCAAGAAATAGTTCAAGGATCCCATATCTTTGGTTTGAAATTGTTCTCCCAGAAACTTTTTGAGGCCTGTAATACCCTAGCTATTGCCTCCCGTGATTACAATATCATCAACATAGACACCAAGTAGTATCCTTCTAGCAGATGTCTATCGATAGAATATCAAATGGTCCTTCTTTGATTGATACATGCCAAACTGAGTAATAACATATGTAAATCGACCAAACCACGCACGAGGTGACTATTTTAGACCATAGAGGGCCTTTCACAAATGACACACTTTACCCTCCCTTGTAACGAACCCGGGAGGTTGCAACACATATACCTCTTCATCAAGATCCCCGTGGAGGAAAGCATTTTTGATATCCAGCTGAAGCAACGATCTGTAGCTCCCCTTCCCGAAAATCCTTGAAATATTTATTTTATTTTATTTTATTTATTTGATTTAAATAGTGATTTTAGAATTTTATAAATGTTTATTTAGTTAATTATTACGGTAGACAATTTTAGCCATGGTTAAGTTTTAAAGTACAAGATGACTAGGAATCATGGTACAGATAGTGCAGTGGCGTGCTTTGACTAGTGTTTAGCCATGGTAGGGGAATACCGCGCCATATGAGTATCCTAACTAGGAAAACCAGGCCAAGTTGCGACTTAACCCGTACCGAAGATTTTATTTATTATTTAATTATATTATTGAGTTTTCGGGAACCAGGTTGTACCGAACCTATCCAGATTAGACCCAAGTTAAATTCAAGCCCATGTAGGCATGTAAAAAGATCAAAGACGGCCATGTAGACATTTTAGGTGTGTACAAATATTTTTCATCTATTTTAGGACTTGACAAATATTTTCTAAGTAGTTAATAGTTCTGTATTAATATTTAAATGGTGTTTTCGAATAACTGTACGAAATTCTAGGGCCAGATGGGGTATGATATGTTCACCGAGGACTCTTAGTGGAGATTTTAGTTGGTTACTATTATTCTTATTATTATTATTGTTATTATTATATTATTCTTATTATTATTATCATTACTGTTATTATTATATATTTTTGTGTGTATATATATATAAATATTATACGTGTATATATGCATATATATATATGTAAGTGATTATATACATAGATATATAAATGTATGTGTATATATATATATAAAATATATATTGTATATAAGTAAGTGATTATATATAGATATATATATATACATGCTAATTAATAAAAGAGAAAGGCCCTAATAAATAATTCCAACCCAGCACCCGAGCCCACTTGGCCGGCCCACTCCAAAATCCCAGCCAACTAATCATCCTCAAGCCGAGCCCCTTGGTTTGAGCAGCAAACCATCTCTAAGCTCCCCACAGCCAAATACTAGTAGTAGCAATCAGCCCAGCGCATGAAATAAGCCAGTCCAGCCATACAATGGAATCCCAGCCCAACCGAATTAACCCAGGCCCGCTCAGCCGAGCCCAGGTCCAGACTGACCCCCCTTTTTTACGAAAGCACACGTACCTAGCAAATAATTGCATCAGGCCTAGCAAACAATTGCATCAGGCCGAACCCTCCTTTTTACGAAAGCATACATATACTATTTATATTCGAAGCTATAGAGGGAGAGGGGAATCGATGACGAAGGAGCGAAACCCTAAGTCCTAACACCGCTGACCCCAACCTCAGCCCTGGGCGGCCATGCCAGCCCTGGGCGCCACCACAGGGCCGCCGCCGGTCGGCCGAGCCGCAGGGAAACGTGCGCGCATACGCGGAGGAACGACAGCAGCGATAGTTCAAACTCCGAGGTTTGAGATCGCGGTTCTTCCTCCTCGGTCGACGAAACCTCATTCCGATTTCGCAGGTATGATTACCATCTAACCAACTCTAATCTTCGACGATTAGTTGGAATCAAAGTCGCCTGTACTAGAAGAGAAATTGAACCCAAAAAACCGAAAAATCTGTCCAAAAACAGAGCACTAGTGCAGTCCAACCCTCTCTGTTTGTAGATCGATTCTGATCAATCTAATGCCATATTAGAAAATCTATTTGAAGACACTTTTTGACAACATGTAGGGCTTCGAATCCTTTCTTACGGAATTTGAATTCATGTCTACTTACAGAAAATAAGCACTGTCTACACTGCCTTGAAAATTCTCCTAAAAATTCACTACGTCCTTGAAACTCCATATTTGCTCTCGATTATACTTTCTTGCTTCATGTGCCATTGATTCTCGTCCCTTTTATTTTGGGGTGACGAATAATCGTGTTGACTAGGATTTACCAGAAATTTTTTAAATTATTGTATAATATTGCATAATTATTGAATGTTTGGTTGTTTATAGATATGATGGATTATATATGCCATATGCCTAGATATCTGCCCAGTGGAATTGTTAACAACTAGTTAGAAGACCATAAGACTTTAGTGACCGTGTTTTAAGGAGTAGTGTGACCAAAGGTAGGTAGAAGTCCCCAAGTATGCAGAGCTATGAAATGACTAAGGAAGGTTATAAAATATTTTTGAAAGATTAAATTTGAGGAGATTAAGGAAATAGTCGATTTTGATTTTAAGGAATAGTATGAGTTAGAATTTCGAGGACGAAATTATTTTTAAGGTGGGTAGATTTGTAGCTCCCCTTCCCGAAAATCCTTGAAATATTTTTTTTATTTTATTTTATTTATTTGATTTAAATAGTGATTTTAGAATTTTATAAATGTTTATTTAGTTAATTATTACGGTAGACGATTTTAGCCATGGTTAAGTTTTGAAGTACAAGATGACTAGGAATCATGGTACAGATAGTGCAGTGGCGTGCTTTGACTAGTGTTTAGCCATGGTAGGGGAATACCACGCCATATGAGTGTCCTAACTAGGAAAACCAGGCCAAGTTACGACTTAACCCGTACCGAAGATTTTATTTATTATTTAATTATATTATTGAGTTTTCGGGAACCAGGTTGTACCGAACCTGTCCAGATTAGACCCAAGTCAAATTCAAGCCCATGTAGGCATGTAGAAAGATCAAAGACGGCCATGTAGACATTTTAGGTGTGTACAAATATTTTTCATCTATTTTAGGACTTGACAAATATTTTCTAAGTAGTTAATAGTTCGGTATTAATATTTAAATGGTGTTTTCGAATAACTGTACGAAATTCTAGGGCCAGTTGGGGTATGATATATTCACCGAGGACTCTTAGTGGACATTTTAGTTGGTTACTATTATTCTTATTATTATTATTGTTATTATTATATTATTCTTATTATTATTATCATTACTGTTATTATTATATATTTTTATGAGTATATATATATAAATATTATACGTGTATATATATATATATATATATATATATATATATATATATATATATATATATATATATATATATACGTAAGTGATTATATACATAGATATATAAATGTATGTGTATATATATATAAAATATATTGTATATAAGTAAGTGATTATATATATAGATATATATATATATATATACATGCTAATTAATAAAAGAGAAAGGCCCAAATAAACAATTCTAACCCAGCACCCGAGCCCACTTGGCCGGCCCACTCCAAAATCCCAGCCAACTAATCATCCTCAAGCCGAGCCCCTTGGTTTGAGCAGCAAACCATCTCTAAGCTCCCCACAGCCAAATACTAGTAGTAGCAATCAGCCCAGCGCATGAAATAAGCCAGCCCAGCCATACAATGGAATCCCAGCCCAACCGAATTAACCCAGGCCCGCTCAGCCGAGCCCAGGTCCAGACTGACCCCCCCTTTTTTACGAAAGCACACGTACCTAGCAAACAATTGCATCAGGCCGAGCCCCCTCTTTTTACGAAAGCACACGTATACTATTTAAATTCGAAGCTATAGAGGGAGAGGGAAATCGAGGACGAAGGAGCGAAACCCTAAGTCCTAGCACCACCGACCCCAACCTCAGCCCTGGGCGGCCATGCCAGCCCTGGGCGCCACCACAGGGCCGCCGCCGGTCGGCCGAGCCGCCGAAAAATGCGCGTGCATACGCGGAGGAACGACAGCAGCGATAGTTCAAACTTCGAGATTTGATATCGCGGTTCTCCCTCCTCGGTCGACGAAACCTCGTTCCAATTTCGCAGGTAGGATTACCATCTAACCAACTCTGATCTCCGTCGATTAGTTGGAATCAAAGTCGCCTGTACTAGAAGGGAAATCGAACCCAAAAAACCGAAAAATCTGTCCAAAAACAGAGCACTAGTGCAGTCCAACCCTCTCTGTTTGTAGATCGATTCTGATCGATCTAATACCATATTAGAAGATCTATTTGAAGACACTTTTTGACAACATATAGGGCTTCGAATCCTTTCTTACAGAATTTGAATTCATCGACTACTCGCCGAGAAATCGAATCCCAAAGTTTGACAAAAACCTGTTTTGAAAACTAGAAAATTCATCCACACGACGTGCATCACGCCAATTCGGACGACGTTGTCATGAACCGAACGCATCAAAAGCTGCATAATGGTTACGTGGTCGTGTGGGCTTTGACGGAATTCGAATTGGTCGCGTGTGTGCAACGAATTTGATGCGTATCCGTCGAAATTCACCGTATCGTGCACTTTGCAAATCCTCCAATTACTTCGTGCACTTTGACAGCGTTTATGTATTCGAGATGGGCTGGAGTCCGTTCGATACGTAGCTGGGCTTGCTCACGGACTCGCGTTCGAAAAGCGGGTGCGGGTCGTAACAAGTTTTTGTGGTGGCCCATGCAGGTCACATATCAAAGGTACTTCTAACAGTTGGGGAAAGTAATTTGAGTCTATTTATTTGCTATTGGTTTTCTGTATTTCCTGTTTTCAAAACTCATGATTGACGTCTAACCTTTGTTTTATAGTTATTTTCTTTATTGAAATTGCATTCAGTGAATTGTGCTCGTTCCATTCCTGACTGGAAACCAACATTTTTTGGTTAGCCGTGGATTCACTTAGCTTGGGGAGTGACGGGTATACTTACAGACGGAAAGCCTAGAGACTATCTAGATAGTGGAGTTGTAGCCATTCAAATATTTGTACAAGTTTATATTTTTCAGCAAATGTAAAACTTGTGAATATTGTAAGTTAAATTAATTTTGTGAATGAGCATTATTTGTGATTTTGATCTTCATGGCCATGACAGCGTTCTACCGCCGACACTGCGGCGTAGGCTGGCTTGGACACGTCTCGTATCCGTTTAAAAAAAAACGGGTGCGGGTCGTGACACGATCAGTCATAGCGAACAACCAAGGCTATTAGGACACGAACATATGTTATTTTGGCAATAGGAGAGAAGGTCTCGAAGTAATCCTCACCATATGTCTAAGAATATCCTTTGGCTACTAGACGAGCCTTTACTCGAACAAGAGTGTTATCCGGTTTTATCTTGATCGTGAACACCCATTTTCAACCTACTGTCTGTTTACCAGTAGGTAAGTCGACTAAGTTCCAAGTATGATTCTCCCAGAGAGCCTTCATCTTCTCGTTCATAGCAGCAGCCAACCGAAATTTTTGAGACCCTCATCAGCATTTTTGGAAATCTGAATCCCATCAATAGTAGTCACCAGAGACTGAGTGTGACTTGTAAGTCCTTTGTAGCTGTCAACATATAAGGGATGATCATGACATGCACGACGAGGATGAACTGCCGGTGGAGAAGGGGGTCTACTGGTGGAATAGGTGGAGATGCTGGTGGAATAGGTGGTGGTGAATCAGTAGAGCCAGAGGAGGATGACTCTGTAGGCATCAGTGGCGATGTTTGTGCTGGTGATGTCGGTACTGACTGAATCGGTGTATGTGGACCATCAGACCGGTTGACTTGCTTGGTAAGGGAGGGCACCCGTAAGGGGGACTGTTGTGATTGATCAAAAAATATCAAAAAAATTCTCTTCTGAATAAACTTGGGGAACCGGACCCGTTGATTGTGGGAGTGGAGGAAATTTGGTTTCGACAAAGGTAACATCCCGAGTGAAAAAATATATCTTCAAGACAAAAGAAAAATATCGATACCATTTCTAATCTTTAGGATACCCAAGGAAAACATATTGTCTTGCATTCGGATTTAATTTTGAAAGAGTCGTCGGGTATCCCGAACATAGCATAAGCAACCAAAGATTCTGAGAGGCAGATGAAATAGCTCTCATCTGGGAAAGAGCCTAGAAAAGAGAGTACGGCCATTGAAAACTGATGATGGCATGCTGTTAATAAGGTAACAAGCGGTAAGAATTATATCCGATCAAAATCTTTTGGAAGTATGTGCTTGAAACATAAGAGCGTGTGTTGTTTCCAAGAGGTGACGATTCTTGCGCTTGGCCACACCATTCTGTTGTGGTATGTACACACAAGAAGTTTAGTGGATGATGCCATTGCGGGCCAGATGACTATCGAGCTCACGAGATAAATACTCACAACCATTGTCACTCCAAAATTTTTTAATTAGAACACCAAATTTTGTTTTTATTTCGGCATAAAAATTACACCAAATGTTAAATAATTCGAACAATTTTTCATCAGATAAACAAAAGTGACACGTGAGTAAACATCAATAAATGTAACAAAGTACTTAAAACCCTTTATTGATTCAATCGGACAAGGTCTCCATACATCAGAATGCACCAACTCAAAAAGGAGCGGTACAATTTTATTTTGACTCACTGGATAGAGAACCCGGTGATGCTTAGCTAAACTACATGACTCACAATGAAAAGAAGCAGTAATATCTAAACAAGGGTATTTTTTGGAGAGCTTGGGTTGATGGATGGCCTAACTGACAATATAACTCGAAAGGATCAAATTTTACGCTCGCACAGACAACCGAAGAAGGTGCATCAAACAGGTACAAGTCTCCAGCCACATCCCCTTTACTGACAGCCTTTCCAGTTTTCAGGTCCAGAAAAACACAACTATCAGAAAAAAATATTACCGAGCAATGCAGTTCACGAATAATTTAACTAACCGAAATTAAATTGAATGGGTTTTCAGGTGTAAGCAATACAAAATTGAGCGACAGTCCAGAAAAAAGACTGGCACTTCGACGTCCTCGGACAGTCAAGGAACCTCCATTGGCAACAGTAATGCCAGAAATACGACGGACATGGACATAATTATGTATCATACCTGCGTCACCAGTCATGTGATCATACACACCAGAGTCAATTACCCATTGCTTTGGCTTTACTATACATGCTGCTGAGTATCCGGCTGTGGACCCAGACGTAGAAGCTTCACCATGACGTTAAGCCTAGAAATCAAAGAACTCTGTATTGGAGTCCGAAGTCATCTGAACAGATCGGACACCATCATCAGGAGTATTAGTTGTGATATTAGCAGCAGGTGATTTAGTGCATTACCAGTAGAAATGGCCAAGTTGACTATAATTAAAACATATGCGCGATCTTCCTCCATCATGATCGCCATTGCCACGTCCCCCATCATGACCAGCATTTTGGCCACCATGTCGGCCACCACGACCACCACAAATCATGTAAGAGCAACACCAAGAACAGATCGATCGGCAGGAGTATCACCTAGAATGGTTTCAACAACTTTTGATGTCCGAAGGACACGATAGTGTGCTTCCAGCAAAGACGAAACTTCATATCCAGCAATAATCTGGGAGTGAGAAGAGTCTGCATCAGGACATAAAGTGGCAAGATAAGCCATGACATGACGGTGCTCACGTTGAACCCTTGCTTCATTAATGTCCGTCGTAAGAGGTATAATACGCGGTCGATCTGATCAGACATAGCCTTAAAGGTCCGAAAATGGTCCTTATGAGATTTGTCTCCCTGATTAGCTCGGTATACACCAACGACCAAGTCGTAGATACGAGACAAATCGTATTTTACATCAAACGCTGCCGGCAGGTCCTCCCATAATTTTTCACGGAGTCCATATTTTGAACCATGTCTTCCACCGATGGTTCCATTGAATTCATCAACTGTGTAAATAGTCGACTATCATCTGTCTTCCATTGCTTAAATATGGGATCATTATCTACTCGAGGGTTATCAGTCAGATGTTTGGACAACCGCATTCTTCGAAACGTCTTCTCAACCTTCTTTCTCCATATCGAGTCAGATGTTTGGAGACTTAGATTTTATATTTGATGGTATTTTGATGACTATGTAGTATGTATAGATTGTGTGGCTTGTTGACAATTTTGACCATGGTATTTTGATGACTATTTTGATAAACTTCGCATTTTGATTATAGTATTTATATTGTTACTTTGATTGATTAATAATTGGTATTATTATTCATGCATATACTAATAGGACTGTATGAAAAAATATTAAAATTTATGTATATATAGAGTATTTTACATGTAGGAGGCTCTGTAGGTAGAAATGGGTGAAGCGCTAACTAAGCGTCGCTTAAGCACCGCTTAGACGAGGCGCCAGCTTCGTCGCCTCGCCTTGCCTTTAATATAACATAGGTTCAACCGGCCTTGAACAATGAACCAGCTACAACTCGAACCGCATGAAACCGGTTGCACCACAACCCGTGTGAACCGGAGCGGTTCAAAGAAAAGGACAAACCGAGTTAATAGGTTAGATTTATGTTTGAAGTTTTACAGCACAGGGATTTGAACCTAGCCCTCTTTCATTCTATAGGTGAGTCTTCATCACTTTGCTATGGAAACATTGATGTAAACTTTGTATTCCATTTTTATTTGAGTTAGTATTCATTGGTAAGCAACGGTATTACTTTACAACCAGCCTCCACTATAGATGGTTCAGATTTTGAGCATTTGTGTGGTACGAGTAAACGTTGTAACTAAGACTGCTTCCTTAGTTACCATTAATGGAATATTGGGGATTTTATTCTGATCAATGTTTTAAAACCTGGACCGGACCGGCCGGTTCACCCATGAACCGGTCGTTTTTGCAGTCCGATTCAGTATTGATCCGGTTTTGTTTAAAAGTTAGTATTTTTGTAAAAAAATTAATGGCCATAAGGGATTAATTTGGACCACTTAAGTTAACCTAGCTAGTGGTTGAACCAATTTGATCCGACCCAGTGCCTTGGCCAAGTCAACCACCGGTCCAGTTTTTAAAACATTGATTCTGATTGTTTTATCTCAAAAAGATGAAAAATAATATGAATAAATAAGAATACTAGAGATTCAAAATATTGAGGTTTGACTCAGCAACACGTTGGAATCATACAAAAGCAATATGGTACTTTTTTCCGAAAATGATATTTGGCCCGTAGGCGGGCCATGTAGCACCGTCGTTTTTTTTCCTTTCAAATTTTATAGAAACTTTTGTTTTGAGTATTATTAGGTTTTACATTTTTTTAAATTCGTCCTGAAGAAAACTAAGACAATTAGTATTTTTTAAATTTGTTTTTATTGTGCCTATGACTTTTTTGAGTATTATTATTGAAGTTGGGGGAAATGGTTTATATATACACTAGTGTCATGTCACACACACGATGCGTATGCAACACGTTTTATAATTGTTCAAGTTCAAACTATTTTATGTAGCAAACATAACATAAAACCAAACTTGTTTTAAAAAAATAGTATTTTTCATGGTAAGATATTTTGTATTAGAATCGTTGATACCATTTTATTTAAGAAAGAAAGCATCCAACAAAACTTAATGAACAAAAATATCCACTTTCACTATAGGAAATCACTCACTTGACAAAATTATTATAATAAAGTATTATTTGTCAGCATCTTCGAGCAACATCTTCATCAACAGGCTCGTTCTTACCTATAAAGGCTTAATAGTCTTTGGTATTGGCAACATACATTGTTATGCTATAAATAAGAAAAAAATAAAGAGTTCAGAAGCAAAAGTAGTGACAATAATTAAGAAGATGTTTAATTACATCACTTAATAGACATAAGTAAGTCAAGTACCTCATATGTCATTAGTTTTGTGGGAGTTAAACTTCTTGATAAACATCATTCTTGTATTAAATTGATGTAATCTAAAATTATCTTTATATCTTCATCTTAGAATCAAAAATAGAAAAAAAGATTTAGTAGGTACGAATAGATGAAAGAAAAAGGAGCTTATTTATGATTTTTTTTTTCAATTTTATTATTTTTATATTTCTGATTGGTTGGACATTTTTCAATTTTATTATTTGTTTGGATGAACTTTGCAATTTCTTCGGTTTTCAAAAGGAAACAAATCTTCGTATTGTTTCGAATTATTTTTTTCTATTATGTAATCAAATAAATAAATTTTAGATTCCAACGCGCCCCCACATAATACAAAATGGATACAGGACCGATTTGTCGAGCATTCATGTTTCCTAGCTATGTAGTTATCATATACGCAGTCGACGTTCTTTGACATTCAATGATTCAAAAAAAAATGTCCTATACTTGGCCAATATACTTAGAAACAAATATGAAAAAAATATTTTTATTAGTTTTATATTTATGTTTGGTTGAATGTTACATTTTCTTCCATTTTCAATAGGAGATAAAAAAACTTCATATTGTTTGAATTTTTTTATTTTGAAAATTAAGAATTAAAATTTCCATTATACTCGAATCTATTATTTAAATTTAAATTTTAGTTCATTCTTATCTACAATTTAAAATAGAACAAAATTAATAATTTATACTAATTTAAATTGACGTAATATAGAATTATCTTTATATCTTCATCTTAGAATTAAAAATAGGAAAATAAATATTAGGATACTAATGGATGACAAAAAATGCTTTATCATTTTTGTTAGTTTTATATTTATGTTTAGTTGAATGTTGCATTTGTTTTCCAGTTTCCAACAGGAGATATCTTCATAATGTTTAGGAATATTTATAGTTTCCAACATGAGACAAATCTTCATAATGTTTGGAAATTTTTATTTTGTTGTATTATGTAATCAAATTAAGAATTAAAATCCTTTCATATTCAAAATCTATAAATTAAAATCCTATCATATTCAAAATCAATATGATAAAGAAATTAAATATATAATTTGAATTCAATCATATCTACAATTTAAAAGAGAACAAATTTATAGTCTATTCTAATTTAAATTGATGTAATCTAAAATTATTGTTGCATTTTCTTCGATTTTCAAGATGGGACTTGAATTCAATCTTATCTACAAATTTAAATAAAAGAGAACAAATTTTATAATCCATTCTAATTTAAATTGATATAATCTAAAATTTATATCATCATCGTAGAATTAAAAAGAGAAAAAAAAAATTAGGTAGGAATGGATGAAAGGAAAAAACACTTATTTATAATATTTTTCAATTTTATTAGTTTTATATTTCTGTTTGATTTAACAATTTCTTCGGTTTCCAACATGATACAAATCTTAATATTGTTTGAGATTTTTTTTTTATTTGATTGTATTATGTAATCAAAATAAGAATTCAAATTAAGAATTATTTTTTATTCCAGTCAAATCTACAATTTAAAATCATATTATTTTCAAAATTAGTACGGTAAATTAATTAAATCTATAGTTTGAATTCAATTGTATCTACCATTTGAAAGAGAGCAAAATTTATAATCTATTTTAATTTAAATTGATGTAATCTTACATTATCTTTATATCTTCATATTAGAATAAAAAAAATATTAGATACAAATGGATGAAAGAAGAAAAGATGAAGCTTATTTCTAATATTTTTCAATTTTATTATTTTTATATTTATGTTGGGTTGAACAGGGACCGGTTTGCCTAGTATGCATATTTTCTAACTCTATAGTGACCACTGTACATAGTAAACTTTGTTTGACATTCAAGGACTAAAAAAATGAAGTTATATGCTTGATCAATATACTCAAAAACAATATGGCAAAATATTTGACATATTGACATTATAATCAAAAGGAAAAAATGGCAATCTTTGATAGAAAATTGAACTAAGTATATTAAAGATACATTTTTAATACCTTTTCCATGTCTTTGATTCTTGCCAGTCTCATCCCAGATTTTTTTTTGTACATTTCATCTTCTCCGCTTTCTCTACCCGTACCTAAGAATTTGACATACCAAAATTTAGGAAAATCCCAAGAAAAAAAAAAGAAGAAGAGTGAATCTCCGAAAGATGAAAGAAGCCAGAATTCTAACTGAATGCAGATCAGTGAATAAATTAGGGATTACAATCAAATTGAATGATACTAGGGGAATAAACGCTCTAGCACCGTAAATCTTAGGGAAACCACAAACAGAAGAGAAACTCCTAAAAAGAGTATCATGAACATAAATGAAGATTGCAATTAAAAATACTAATTCTTAATCCAAATAAAAATGATGAGTTAGAAGTAAAAGCTCACGTTTTTGGCATCCTCAACTGTTGAAAAAATCTGAATTTTTTTATGTCATAAGAAGGTCCAATGGTTAAAACATTTTTTGTTAGGTAAAATATAGGGAGAAATAGAGAAAAAATGAGATCGTGTCTCCTAAAAGATAGAAAATAGTTATGGTAATTTAAAATTTAAAATAAGTGGTTTTAAATGAAATTTTTATCCTTAGATGAATATAATTTAATATATAATAATTTAGGTAAACTATATAATTCAAATACTCCTGGTATTTGGATTATATAATAGTATAGATAAGTGATTGTATTATTTTAACATCATCATCGTTGAAGTGGACCGTCCAACTGGTTGGTCCATGGACCTTCCACTTAAATGGTCCAATGGTTGGACGGGTTTTAAACACATTACTTCTGTAAATTTGAAATTTTTTGTTTGCTATGCTTATCACTTTTTTGTGTGATAGAGTTCGAATTTATAACTACCAAAGGGGTAACGCTCTTGCTGTACTGAAATATCACAGTGTTGCGGTATGCTAATCTTTTGTCCTCTATTTATGTTAGTCCCGAAACAGATCGTTAGATGAAAATCTCGATCTCTATGAGAACACGAGTTGATAAAAGTAACTTAGCAGGTGAAATAAAGATTACCGCAATTCTGCTGGATTGATAAAAGCAACTTAGCTTGCGAAATAAAGATAACCGGAATTCTGCTGGATAGATTAAGATCAGTATTGCTAGGGTGATAAAGATCACCTTTGCTCAAATCAAAATTCGTCCGATTGCGATCTGCTCCCAGGAACCAGCAAGTTCGAAAGAACTTCTGGAACGCTCGCTGTCACCTCTTTTCTCGAACTCCAAGAACTCCAAATGACTCTAATGGCAATGGCGGCACAACTCTCTTCGTCTCTTAATTTCAGCGTAAGTGTTCAATGAAGGCACGAAGAGAGTATTTATAGAGGAGGCCGAATCCCTAATCCTAACCGTGGCCGTAACTAATTACGAAAAGATAGGAGTGAATAATGAAAAGATTTGAATGAATTAAATTCAAATCCCACAAAAGATGGATCTGATTAATTGACTCAATCTTTCCATAACTGCTCAAATCTTCCAATTAGCTACATCAGGAACTGCCTGTTCCCCTTAGCCCACTCAGCCCACGTGTAGTTGTGCGTAGCTGCGAAGCAGCACAGCCGCACAGCAGCATAGCAACGTGGTAGCACCGTAAGCGCGTAGGTGCGCAGCGCAGCACCGCAAGCGCACAGCTGCACCGCAGTCCCGTAGCTCCTATGCGTGCACCTGTGCGACACCTGTGCGGCCATTGCACATACGACTCGCGCAGAAGACGAGCGCACGAGCATATCAACTGCGCACAAGGTGCCATGCGCCGATGCTGACGTGCTAAGTACAAAGTGCGCCAACAAAGCGCCACCTTGCGTGTCACGATCCGCACCCTAGAATAAGGGCACAAAAAGTGGGTACGTCCAGCCTACGCCGCAGTATCGGCGGTAGAACGCTGTCCTAGGTCTCATGCATCTAACAGTATAAGGCTAAACAGTTTATACTCTCCGAATGGGGGTGACATAGCAGAATGTAAACTCAATCACATCTAAGGTAGAGCATAATGGAAAATAGACAAAACATGAAATCCAAAAGAGATACAGCAGATAGAAGTCTAAGTGTCTAAGATACACAAACCCAGAAATACATCTCAAAGCTCAAATACAGTAATCCATAATACAACTCAAGACAACTGAAAATAAGCTATAAGCAAACCCTAACTATCTATACAACCTCTACTGTGTCTCCTCTAGGCTAGCAGGCAACCTCCAGGCTATCTGTAAAATTTATCAACAGGTCCAGTCAGGACGGGAACGAGCACATATCTCTCAAACAGTTCATAGCAGGTTAGGAGTATAAATCATGCAATAGAGTAAAATACAGAAAGTGCTGAATGGAAGTACGAGTAAACAGGAGATATTTTGTAACTGAAAGTAAATACATGATAGTAGAGATTGTAAGTGGCTAAGTGATTTAGAGTACAATATGGTTATGTAAACGGCTTAGGGGCACATGAATACAAATAAGGAGGCATATTTATACAGCTACTGGGGATAATGATCACATAACCAATTTTACTCACCCCGCCCCAATCAATACACAAGGATCCATTCAAGTTACGTTATAAGCACATAAATACAGCTAAGGATACGTGAACTCATGTAATGAGTAGTACATGAGGCACGTGATAAAGCACATAAGAACATGTAAAAACATCAACTAGTACGAGTACAAGGAGTACCTGATGCACATGATAAAGTACATGAACATAAATACCCGATACACCCGTAAAGGGATAACATCTCAGGAAGGGATCCATATAGTACTAATCCGTGAAAATACGTGTCAGCATCATGTAGAGTAATCTAGAGCAAGAATATAGTCCAGACAGGTATGAAAAGATCAGAGAATGTACTCGCCTGCTATCTGAGTGTCCAAGAGTAATGTACTGTCCGAGGAGTGGTGTCTGGCTCCTATTAGAACAGCACAAGTCACAACGAGTCCAGAATAGTAATAAGATACACTACGATGCATACTACATGAATCTAGGTCAATCTAGACCAAAGTCAACTCTTGGTCAACTCTGGTCAACCCTAGAAGTCAAACTAGGTCAACCAAGTCAAACCTAAGTCAAACTAGGCTAACCAAGTCAAACCTAAGTCAAACTAGGCTACACTAGGCTAACTAGTCCATTCTAGGTCTAATAAGACTAAACAAGTCTAAACTAGACTCACTAGCTAAACAAACACAACCATAGGCCATAGGCCAATAGACTATACCATATGCCAATAGGCAATACCATATTCAATTCTATATCTAAACAATACATATGTACAATATGACTATAAACTCTAATATAGGAAATCACACAACCATAAATCACATCTACAAGATTATTCCTATACTTAAATAGTACACATATTACTATATCAATGTATTCTAATATAGAAATTTATCCCTATAGGTTATCCATATGAATACAATACAAACTATATGTTAATCTATAAATATGTGCATATGTGTATGTGTGTGAGAGAGATTGTGTGAACAGTGAGTGCTAGGCTAGTGTGTGATATGTGATAGTGTAATAGGGAGAGTGGTGTGTGATGAGTGACTTGAGACATGTGTGTGTGAGGCTAGAGTGTTAGGGTGAGAGTGTAGGCTAAAGTGGTGTGTTAGAGAATCATACAACAGTGAGTAAACAGTGAACTAGAGAATGGGATCAATTCCCAGGTCAGTCCACTATGGTTTCACAGATTTTACACATCCCAATTCTCAGTTAACAGTTATCAGACTTAAACCCCAAACTTCAAACCCAGATTTCAGTTCAAAAATAGTCCTATGATAAAGCCCAGGTCAATCACCATATTGTATTCATATGACTCAGTTATAAACAACACAAAACAGTTCATAAAACTCAAAATCTCATTAAAACAGTTCACAAATACCCAGTTTCAGTCCCCTCATTTAAATATCAGTAATTGAACTCAAAATACATCAACAAACCCAAATTTAGTTTAAAGGAATAGTTTATCATGTGTCCATGTTGAAATACATTAAAGGAACTTGAAACTCAGTTCCTAAGAACACAAGGAAATCAGTTATACTGTTAGCAAAACCATATTTCAGTCCTCCCCCCCCCCATTTCCATCTCAGTTTTAAGACCAAAACAACATCCAACTCAACCCAATTTTGACATACAGTTAGAAAACACATAGGAGAACATACTAGGCATTTAATTACATGTAATTAGCAGTGTCTAATAGGTTAAAAAGAGAGCCAAAATTCTGTTTTCAAAATATGGACAGAACAGTAAACATAGGACAGTTCACAGTTTAGGAAGAATAGGAAATTGAGTTTTAATCATCCAAAATTGATTTAAAAAGCTAAAGCAGGGTTGGTAACTTACAAACACATTGTGTACGGGCTAGGTGAGGTGTTTGTGTCCACAAAAGTGGACACAAACGTGTCCAGTTCAAAATGATACACCAACTGTGCATTGACAGCCAAGCGTCGTGCACGAGTTCGTGTCGATCGTGTGCATGACACACAGCGACACGACCTACGAGATTTGGTCCACGTTTTCACCTAGACTAGGGCTAATGATAGGACAACCTGTATCGTGTCCTCGTCGTGTGTACGCGACACGAGACGTGCGCATCAGTGCTCATTTTCGAAGGAAAACCGCACAGGCAAAAACCAGTGCACGTGCTCGTGCGTGTCCGACACGCCACGTGGGCCCATACAACTTGACACACGGGGTGACAGACGTTGCCCCATGATGTGTGTCAAGTTTTACGTGTCGGGAACGCGTGTCCGTGTCAGAAATAGGCCCGAGCAGCAGGGCATTCACAGCCCCCGCGCGCACGTGTGTACGACCGTGTGTACACGTGTCCGTGCAGCCTAGACACGACACTAAGACACCACGATAACTACAGAAATGTATAAGCAAGACCCAAAACTAACTTCCTATTCAAACAAAACCCCAAAATTCACACGAAATGCCCATTGGGGCATTTCATCGAACACCTAGCACAGTGCACAGATACGTGTCCTGTTTGGACACGAAAGGACACGAAATTTTTGGGGATTCCTATTTCTATAGCTAGGTTAGGGCTAGGGCATCCTAGTAATGATTTTTAACATAATCTAAATGCAATAGAAGGAGATATACCTATAGGTGAACAATGGTTCAAAATCCCCAAATGGAAAGAGCTCCACAAACCACCAAACTTCCTCAAATTGTGTGTTCCCTGAAAATACTCATCAACAACAGCAAGAATACTAACATTAGGTCCTAATGCAATTTGTTTGAAGGAATTTGGAGAAGAAATGGATTTTCTAAGGATTTACAAGGATGGGGACTCACCTCTTCCAAATGGCAAAGTTTCCTAAAGAGGCAACCCTAATTTTAATAGGATATAAATAGGGGGCGCTGACCATAGTGGGCTGGTCAGATTTTCTAGGATTAGGGCTTGGTTCAATGGGTGTGGGCTATGGGCCATTAAGCCTATTAGTCATAAAATGACTTGTGACTTCACAAGCCATTCCTTAATCAAACTAGCTCCTATTTTTACCAAACTAATCCCAATGAGTTAATTCTCATTAACTTAAGTCAACCTAGGTTCTCAAATCCTAATCACTTAGTCAAGACCTAGGTTAGTCACTAGATTAGTCTACAAGGTCAACATAAGTCAAAGTCTCTAAAACACCAAAAACAATTATACTAAAAATCACTAAAAATCACTAAAAATCATATTAATTATAATAAATATAATTAATACTAATAATCACTAACCATGGCTAGCTGGGACTATCTATGACTAATCTAGGTTGGGTCCAAACCAAGTTAGGCTAATCACAATACATGGCAATCAATTAAATAATATTTTAATCACACCATTCTTAATAATACAATAAAAAAATCCAAATAATATTTATTAAATTCAATTAAATACAAAATTTCAAAATTACTCTCATTTGGAAAACTGGGTGTTACAAACCTACCCACCTTAGAAAAATTTCGTCCTCGAAATTAAAATGTTCCTACCCCTTCCAGGTCAAGCCAAACAATCAAGGTCAAAAGAGGACTTATCTAAATCATACAATTGGAAGGATATCATATAGGATTTGGTAAGTGGTATCAGTCTGAGGTCTCATCTAGCCATTCTAGTCATATCAGATCAAGGCAATCATAAGGTATTAAAACATACAACAAAATGGTAGGGTGCATCAATTTCAAGACTGGCTAAGATATAGGTCAAGGACTCACCTCTAACTAAGTCTGGTGGCTGGAACTCCCTCCCGAAGGCAGAGTCCTGGCTGGGATAAGTGCAGCAGGACAGTCTCGCAGCCTGTGTGCAGCTGACCCACATAACAGGCACACCCCTCTTCTCTTCCTACAGATGTCCCACACATGTCCAGGCTTCTTACAGAAAGTGCAGGTAGGCACTCTCTCAGCTGGCCTCTGCTGGACAGGAGTCTGGACTGGGTAGGCTGGTCTAGGCTGATAGTCTGGGTGCTCACGGGGCTCTGGGTATACACTGCTCCTCGGCCTCTTAGAACTAGGCTCTCCTCCTGAATGTACCAAATCCCACAGCAGTTGGATTCCACGACTCTGCTCCTTCAGGATCTCAGCCTGAACTCTCTGTGTCTCTAACACATCCCGAAGAAGTCTAGATATCTAAGCTCCGTCAGGAAACAAACCTGCTGAGGGTATGGTATGGGGTACTGTTCCTGGAGGCAGAGGAGGAGATAGGGAAGAACTCTTGGTCTCAGATGAGACTGCCACTCTCTCCTGAGTAACAGGTGGTGGAGGGAAATTTTCTGGTAAGGATGCTAACACCTCCTCGATGGCGGGAGGTGCCACTACCCTTGGGTCAGCCTGAGGGGTCACTACCTCCTGAGCAATAGGAGGTGGAAGCACACTGTCAGTATCTGCAGCTGCTCTCAGGCGACAGGCTCGGGTCATGGGTGCCATACTGGAAAGAATAAACACAACAATCATTAAGGCTGTGCAGCAGTCTACCATCCTATCTATAAAACTGTAATATATAAGCCTATCTGAAAACTGGTAATTATCAACAACCAATTAAAATATAAAAGGGGGTACTAATAAAATCAAATCAAAAGCTTAAGGAACGAAAGTCAATAGCATTGAAATCCAATCACGATACATGTATAGAGAGGTAAGGATTAATTTATGCATCTACATACACTATAATATGTATACAGAACTATATATACCCATTTAGCTATGTGAACATATCATAGAGATGAAGGGTTAGGTTTTCATGGCAGTTGTAAACATTAGTGTAGAGTGTCAAGTGTACATGGGTTAAACTTGAGACAAAATGTTCGATCTTTCAGTTTAGCTCAACATTGCATATTAGATCTAAAATTGTACTACGCATTTGAAAGCAATAAAAATGTTATCATGTATTCAGTTTTCAAAATTTTGGGGAAATTCGAACATAAAAATCAACTCAATGTGTACCCCTGTCACGACCCGATCCCAAATAATTGGGTCGAATCGGATCATGCCCAGCCTGCACCGTTGTTGAGACGGCGGCAGTAAGCTGTATCACATATGCAGGTAAATAAACAACACAGTCTAATTGTCACAACTTTAATAATTCGAATAATTTATAAAAAAAAAACTTTTTACAATAAAATGAAAGATACATCTGTAATACATTGTTTTCCACAAACATCATGAATTATAAAAGAAGAAGAAAAATCTAGGCATCTAGCTCATCAGTCTCGAGATCATCGTCCTCTAGTTGGAATCTCAGGAAAAAATACCGTGGAACAAAGCATCATCAGCGGTACCTAAAATGTTGGGTCTCCAGTCAGGAGGGAGCAAAGTACAATTACGAATATCCAATAATTCAAATAATAATTTGAAATTTGCAATGTTAAACAATTTGAAATACTTTAACAATATTTTTCACAATTCTACAATTGAAAACAGTGTGATTTGAGTAGGTAACGAACTATGACCGGCTTGGGATGATTCAATTATATCCTAATGATACGGTCCGGCCTATCCCCGTGTATATGAGGAATCAGCTCGCACAATCAATGATGCAATATAGGGGTATTGGTCATAGACGCTACACTACTCCCCCAATATCCTGAGTCAATCAGATTCAATCAATGAGTCAATATTCGAACTCTAGGAGAGAGTTCCGTGTAGCAATGTGGTTTAAAATTGCAATAAAACAATTACTAGATAAATTACCAAATAGACATAACTGCACTTGCCTTTGTATTAGATTGACTGGAAGAACGAGTCGGTACCGAGGAGGAACGTCAGTTGTAACTTCGAGTTCCTACAATTGAGAACTCGACTTAGATTCCTGAATAACCAGACTAAGTGTGCTAGTTGCAATCTCTAGTAGTAAGTCCTAGTCAGGTTTTAAGTTGTATTAATTTACAGCTAACGATTACGTCGCAACTACGTGCGTTGATTAAGCCGGTTAATTGAATTATTTGAAAATACACGAGAATCAATTACAATTTGGAAAACTTTGTGTTTTGTAATATATTTATAAAAATACAATTTCTTTTAGTGATAAACCGTGAATTAATAATATTTTATTCATTTTAACTAAATTCGTAATTAACCAGTAATCGCGATCTAATCTACGATTTATGCGACTAACCAAAAACCACCCAATTTACATCCACCAGAAAAAGAAAAATAAAATAATCTACGCTACACAATACAGTGGCACAGCTAATGGTCCTAGGGTGGGCTTATGCCCTGTACAATTTTCTTTTACATCAATTAAGCGAAAATGATTTAATTACCAAATAAAATGCAGTAATTAAATAACTATAATAAATAACCTAAACATTAATTAAAATAATTTAAAAATAAAAGTTGGAGTCTCAGACTCGGTCCAACATCAAATCTAGCTAATACCTCAACGCCCGGTCGGACCGGTGCGTTTGTATTTCGCCGGGGCCCACAGACTGGTACGGTCGTCGCCCGAAAAATCAGTTTAGAAATTCATTTTCGAAAGCCAATTTGAAATCAATATAAATATAGTTTTGTAAAAATTTGGGCAGCACTTCCTCTATTTCGGGACAAACCCAAAACTGGGAAATGCGCCACGGAAAACCTGCAAATATTTCCAACCCAAAATAATCCCACATAATAAATCCACCAAAATATTCCCAAGCCACAGAAAATAATTCCAATCCACCGAATTTCCCGAAATATCCGGAAATTCCATAATCAAACCAATCAACACAAACCAGCAGATAAAATCACAGAAAAATATGCTAACGCAGCTAACCGAAAATACTACGCTGCTAACCGGATTTCCCAAAGGGAAACCGGGGACCGATTATCATCATAGACTCGACACGGGAGGGACGAAGTACTCTGATTATCAAGAAATTTACCGAGAGGCTCGATGACGGAGTCCGAAGGGTGGCCTCGGACTCGGGACGCGCCGTCATGGACTCGAGAGTCTCCGGACAGCGAGGAGAACCGCGCGGGAAGGGTCTGGACAGCGGCGGGGTCCGCCGAGGAGGGCGCCGGAGAGCGCTGGAACCCGCGGAAAAGGGGACAGCGCCGGGGAGGGACAGCACTGGGGCGGTGCTCGACAGCGGGGCCATGGGGGCGCGCCGGGAAGGGAGCCACCGGGGTCGGGCGACCGGCGGACGGATCTAGCCGGAAAGGAGCGGATCTGGGGTCCGCAGGAGAGGGGCGCACAGCCGGGGGTCTCCGGAGCAGAAACCGCGCGGGGGTCCGACGGCGGAAACTTCGCCGGAGTCGGGGATCCGCGGATCGGGGCGGCGCGCACCGGTGGGCGGTCGACCGGAGGTGTGGGGCTCGCGAATGGGAGGCCGCACGGGGCGCGGCGACAGGGGCGGGCGCGGTTGCGCCGGTCGGCCTGGAGGAGGCCGGAGGGCTGCGGGGTCGCGGTTGGAGCGGGGACACCGGAGTAGGCGCGGAAGGGGGGCGCTCGGCACTGGCTCCGCCGGAGAGGGCGCGGTCGGCGGTGGCAGACCCGGCCGCGCAAGGGTCGCGTCGGCCCCGGAGAGAGACGCGGGTGGCCGCGGGGATAGGCGTCGGAGCTCCGCAGAATGGCCGGAGTTAGGTGGAGGAGGGGGTTTCGGGTGAAGGGGGTTTGGAGAGAAATGGGTTTTGGTGAGTTCTGTTCCAGAGAATGGAATGAGAGTTAAAGAGAGAAAAAGTGAGAGATGAGAGTATTAACTCTCTACCAACTTCTGTGAAGAGGTGGGAGGATGGTTGGAGTAAATAAAGGGGTAGTGGGGGTTACTGGAAGGGGAAGAGGAGTAGTGAATGTGTGAGTAAATAGGGAGGAGTTGATGGGTTGGGAGAATGAGTCTCCACACCACTGCTGGTCCTTCGGGACCAGCCCAAATTTATTATTATTATTTTTTTAATTAATAACCAAGTCAAAATCAGATTAAGAAGGAAATAGGGCTCGGGCCTGGGTCTGGACTCGAAAATCAAAAATCCAAGTTTATTAATATTTTTCGAAATTCTTTTTTACCCAAAATTATTTAATATAATAATAATTTTTGAAATACTAATAAAACACTATTAAATAATTAATAATAAAATAATGGGTTTCACAATCTTCCCTCCTTAGAAAATTTCGTCCTCGAAATTTAAAAGGCAGGGTAGGAGAAACAAATAGGTACAGGTATTGCACCCGTAACCCAGGTCCAACTATAAGGATTTCCAAGGCAGTCATGGATGAGACGGTTGAGGGAAAAAAATTTTATTTATGATATCATCCATGCAGAAAGAATACAAAAGCGAACCAAAGTACACGAGGTTGATCAGACCATCATGCACCGGTCCTGATTAGACAATATATTAGTGGGTGCACCCAATAAAATACCGTTATGATCAAGCTTGACAAAAAGATAGCTTGCAAAACTAGGCTAATTTAGCAGCATTGGTCAAATTTAGAACGGGGAAAGAAAAGATAAGGAATAAGAGTTTAAATGATGGCTCAAATTCTGATCTTCTTCCTAACTCTGACTAGGCTTGCAACTGGTTTCTCTGGCACTGAAAGGTTGAGTCCAAACTTGAGCTCTGAATTATCCAAAATGTGACTCGGATCCGAAATGTAGCATCTGAGCTGTGACGTAAAAGACGTTGCGCACTCTCAAGATTAGCTGGTAGAACTAACTGGTATGCTACTTCCAACGCGTCTTAAACTTCAAATGGCCTGATGTATCTGGCCTCAAATTCCAGCTCCGTCAAAACTGATTGTTCCTCTGGTAGGAAAACTTCACCAAATGCAATTTGGTCTTCCCAAGACCTACCAAATTCTAAGACGCAAAAATCCCAATACATCTTCAAGCATCTGGATTGACCTCTCTGATTGCTCGTCCCGCTGTACTCCATGAATCCGGTAAATGTGCCTCTCGTACAATGCTGCCCACTTCTTAGTGGATAAACCAACTTTGAAGGAAAATAAAGTGTGCCGACTTAGTCAGTCGATCCACTATAATCCAATTGGTGCCCTTCCCTCCTTGGGAACAAGGCAATCCGTACTCAAAGTTCATTGTTATATGCTTCTACTCCCACTCCGAATTGTCCAGCGGCTCCAACAAACTTGTTGTCCTCTTGCTAAATTCCTTATGTTGACAAAATCCCATACCTGGAATTGTCCTTCTTTATTCCATAACACCAATCAATGGAGGCATATTTCGATACATCTTATTATCTCCTAAATATATGGATTACTGCGACTGGTGCATTTCTTTCATCAACTCGTTCCTCCGTTTGTCAGCCGATACGCAAAGTCTCGCACCATTCTTCAGAGTTCCACTGCTGATCAATTTAGAAACCCTCAAGTGTTCTTACCAACACTTGATCTCTAAGTCTGCAAAGTGCCTCGTTTTGAAACTACGTCCTCTTGATTTTTGTCCATCAGCCTCGAACTTCATCAATACTGAATCAGCATCCAGCTCCGTCCTTCTATCTCCAGGTAGTATAACCTCCAGTCCAAACTTTTCGATGTCTTCTAGCAGGTGCCACTCCTTGGCTAAGAACTTCGCCATCAGTATCGACCAAGTGCATCAGTGACCACATTAGCCTTACCTGAATAGTACTGCAGGTTGATGTCGAAATCCTTCATCTGCTTCAACCATCTTCTTAGTCTAACATTCAGCCCTTCCTGAGTGAAGACATATTTCAGACTTTGGTAGTCCGTACATATTTTCACTCCCTTTCCATAAAATCATGCTTCCATAGCTTCAAAGTAAAGATAATTGCAGCAATTCAAATTAGGTGTGGGATGATTCTTCTCATGAGTCTGTAGTTGCCTACATGTGTAAGCAATTACTTTCTTATGTTGTTGAAGAACGCAGCCCAGTCCTTTTCCAGAGACATTACTGTAAATTGAGAACCCACCGGTTCCTGCGGGTAGCGCAAGGATTGGTGTAGTGGTAAGTCTCTTCTTCAGCTCCTCAATGCCGCCTGGCAATCTTTCGTTCAGATGAACTCTTCATTCTTCCAAGTGAGCTTCGCCATCGGCTCAGCAATCTTGGCGAAATCCTTCACGAACTTTTGATAGTAGCCAGCCAAGTTCAAGAAACTTCTGAATTGAACTTGGGGTTTACCACTCTTCAACAGCAGCTATCTTCCATCGAAATTTCTTCTCTTGACAACATGGCCAATAGTCCACCTTGTCAAAGAAAAATCCACGTTCAGATAACTTACCATAAAACTTCTTTTTCCTCAAAGTTTCCAAAACTTCCTCAGGTGTTCCTTATACTCTTCTTCAGTCTTCAAATATATCAGAATGTTATCCATGGAGAAGATAAACTGATTCAAATACTCATGGAAATCTCTGTTCATGAGAATCATGAACACAGCAGAAGCATTTGTCAGTCTAACGTCCTGACCACAGAAAACTATCCTTACTTGGTATTTGAACGCCGTCTTGGAAATGTCCTCCTTCCTGACTCTGATTTGGTGGTAGTCAGATCTTAAATCAAACTTCGAAACACCCTAACTCCACACAAACAGATTAAACAGATCCTCGATCCGGACAGAGAGCACTTGTTCTTTAGTGTCTTGTAATCAATGCACATCCGTTGTTCCATCCTTCCTGGGCACAAACAAGATAGGTGTTCCCTAAGGTGAAGTTCCACCCTGAATAAATCCTAGAGCCTTCAGTTCATTGATCTGGTCCTTCATCTTCTATGATCTTCGAGTCTGAATCATGCCTTATTGTAGGAGGCAAGGTCTGCTGGATAGGAAGAGAGTCCCTAGGTTGTGGCCTAACAGGTGTTGCTGGGATATGAGCTCTGGTTTGATGGAAAGATAAGGGGCAGTCCTTTACCCGATGTTTAGTAGATCCATATGCCAAACATTGTCCCAAACTCTTGCGACAACTAACGGCCTGATGACCAGGCCTCTTGCAATAGTTACAAGCCCATAGCTTCTTACGGCAAGACTGCCGGAAAGTAGAGTACTTGATGGGACCCAAATATCTTCTAGATTCAGGGGTATCCTTCCTAGGGCAAAAGTTCTGCTCTAACTTGGTTGGGGATAACTAAGGCTACATCATGACGTTCTTCATGTCTTCTCTCGTGATATTCATCTGTTCCTGCTGGGCTTCATCTTGAGCTTTCTGGAACTCCAGGATTTCTTAAAATAGGACAACCATTTGGAAGATGATTGCTGGTACTAGTGGAGCAACAAAAATGAATACTCCACCAAGGAAATGCAATTCAGTTTGAGATGAGGTAGGAATTGCCAGTGTAGGAAAAACTTCACTGGATGCATTATGGGGACGGTCAATCAGCCGCAAGGGAAACGACCCTGGGCTTGGTTGAGGAGATGGGGTATGATCTGGAGATGACACCTCATCGCCAGTAGGATTTGGTCAATGGTCATTCTCTGGAAGGTTTAGGATGCATACATAAGCAAGGTATCCTACCAGTCTATAATCAAACAAAAATATTTATTTATAATATATTTCGGTCCTATGTTGTGACAAATTGATGTTCTAGTGTTCTAATTGTTTCTAGGTATGTTTTCCTAAGTTGTTGTTCTGACCTGCATGGGCCACCACTAAAAACATGTCACGACCCGATCCCAAATAATTGGGTCGAATCAGATCATGTCCAGCCTGTACCGTTGTTGAGACGGCGGCAGTAAGCTGTATCACACATGCAGGTAAATAAACAACACAGTCTAATTGTCACAACTTTAATAATTCGAATAATTTATAAAAAAAAACTTTTTACAATAAAATGAAAGATACATCTGTAATACATTGTTTTCCACAAACATCATGAATTATAAAAGAAGAAAAATCTAGGCATCTAGCTCATCAGTCTCGAGATCATCGTCCTCTAGTTGGAATCTCGGGAAAAAATACCGTGGAACAAAGCATCATCAGCGGTACCTAAAATGTTGGGTCTCCAGTCAGGAGGGAGCAAAGTACAATTACGAATATCCAATAATTCAAATAATAATTTGAAATTTGTAATGTTAAACAATTTGAAATACTTTAACAATATTTTTCACAATTCTACAATTGAAAACAGTGTGATTTGAGTAGGTAACGAACTATGATCGACTTGGAATGATTCAATTATATCCTAATGATACGGTCCGGCCTATCCCCGTGTATATGAGGAATCAGCTCGCACAATCAATGATGCAATATAGGGGTATTGGTCATAGACGCTACACTACTCCCCCAATATCCCGAGTCAATCAGATTCAATCAATGAGTCAATATTCGAACTCTAGGAGAGAGTTCCGTGTAGCAATGTGGTTTAAAATTGCAATAAAACAATTACTAGATAAATTACCAAATAGACATAACTGCACTTGCCTTTGTATTAGATTGACTGGAAGAACGAGTCGGTACCGAGGAGGAACGTCAGTTGTAACTTCGAGTTCCTACAATTGAGAACTCGACTTAGATTCCTGAATAACCAGACTAAGTGTGCTAGTTGCAATCTCTAGTAGTAAGTCCTAGTCAGGTTTTAAGTTGTAATAATTTACAGCTAACGATTACGTCGCAACTACGTGCGTTGATTAAGCCGGTTAATTGAATTATTTGAAAATACACGAGAATCAATTACAATTTGGAAAACTTTGTGTTTTGTAATATATTTATAAAAATACAATTTCTTTTAGTGATAAACCGTAAATTAATAATATTTTATTCATTTTAACTAAATTCGTAATTAACCAGTAATCGCGATCTAATCTACGATTTATGCGACTAACCAAAAACCACCCAATTTACATCCACCAGAAAAAGAAAAATAAAATAATCTACGCTACACAATACAGTGGCACAGCTAATGGTCCTAGGGTGGGCTTATGCCCTGTACAATTTTCTTTTACATCAATTAAGCGAAAATGATTTAATTACCAAATAAAATGCAGTAATTAAATAACTATAATAAATAACCTAAACATTAATTAAAATAATTTAAAAATAAAAGTTGGAGTCTCAGACTCGGTCCAACATAAAATCTAGCTAATACCTCAACGCCCGGTCGGACCGGTGCGTTTGCATTTCGCCGGGGCCCACAGACTGGTACGGTCGTCGCCCGAAAAATCAGTTTAGAAATTCATTTTCGAAAGCCAATTTGAAATCAATATAAATATAGTTTTGTAAAAATTTGGGCAGCACTTCCTCTATTTCGGGACAAACCCAAAACTGGGAAATGCGCCACGGAAAACCTGCAAATATTTCCAACCCAAAATAATCCCACATAATAAATCCACCAAAATATTCCCAAGCCACAGAAAATAATTCCAATCCACCGAATTTCCCAAAATATCCGGAAATTCCATAATCAAACCAATCCACACAAACCAGCAGATAAAATCACAGAAAAATAAGCTAACGCAGCTAACCGAAAATACTACGCTGCTAACCGGATTTCCCAAAGGGAAACCGGGGACCGATTATCATCATAGACTCGACACGGGAGGGACGAACTACTCTGATTATCAAGAAATTTACCGAGAGGCTCGATGACGGAGTCCGAAGGGTGGCCTCGGACTCGGGACGCGCCGTCATGGACTCGAGAGTCTCCGGACAGCGAGGAGAACCGCGCGGGAAGGGTCTGGACAGCGGCGGGGTCCGCCGAGGAGGGCGCCGGAGAGCGCTGGAACCCGCGGAAAAGGGGACAGCGCCGGGAGGGGACAGCACTGGGGCGGTGCTCGGCAGCGGGGCCATGGGGGCGCGCCGGAAAGGGAGCCACCGGGGTCGGGCGACCGGCGGACGGATCTAGCCGGAAAGGAGCGGATCTGGGGTCCGCAGGAGAGGGGCGCACAGCCGGGGGTCTCCGGAGCAGAAACCGCGCGGGGGTCCGACGGCGAAAACTTCGCCGGAGTCGGGGATCCGCGGATCGGGGCGACGCGCACCGGTGGGCGGTCGGCCGGAGGTGTGGGGCTCGCGAAGGGGAGGCCGCACGGGGCGCGGCGACAGGGGCGGGTGCGGCTGCGCCGGTCGGCCTGGGGGAGGCCGGAGGGCTGCGGGGTCGCGGTTGGAGCGGGGACACCGGAGTAGGCGCGGAAGGGGGGCGCTCGGCACTGGCTCCGCCAGAGAGGGCGCGGTCGGCGGTGGCAGACCCGGCCGCGCAAGGGTCGCGTCGGCCCCGGAGAGAGACGCGGGTGGCCGCGGGGATAGGCGTCGGAGCTCCGCAGAATGGCCGGAGTTAGGTGGAGGAGGGGGTTTCGGGTGAAGGGGGTTTGGAGAGAAATGGGTTTTGGTGAGTTCTGTTCCAGAGAATGGAATGAGAGTTAAAGAGAGAAAAAGTGAGAGATGAGAGTATTAACTCTCTACCAACTTCTGTGAAGAGGTGGGAGGATGGTTGGAGTAAATAAAGGGGTAGTGGGGTTACTGGAAGGGGAAGTGGAGTAGTGAATGTGTGAGTAAATAGGGAGGAGTTGATGGGTTGGGAGAATGAGTCTCCACACCACTGCTGGTCCTTCGGGACCAGCCCAAATTTATTATTATTTTTTTTTAATTAATAACCAAGTCAAAATCAGATTAAGAAGGAAATAGGGCTCGGGCCTGGGTCTGGGCTCGAAAATCAAAAATCCAAGTTTATTAATATTTTTCGAAATTCTTTTTCACCCAAAATTATTTAATATAATAATAATTTTTGAAATACTAATAAAACACTATTAAATAATTAATAATAAAATAATGGGTTTCACAACCCCAACCACAACTTAACCTTCAAGGGTTATAAAACCTAACATTATATACCTATACACAGCAATGTATACGGCTCAAAACATTACAATTTAAAACTGCAATTTAAACTAAACACTTAGAATTCAAGGTTAAGGGTTTACTATGTACACAGTCTCAGATTTGACAATTCAACACAAAACTCAAAAAAAAAATTGAAATGAAACCCTGTATATAACATACATGTGTAGTGATGTAAGCAAGACTAATAACATGACATTTAAATTTAATTTACGAATTTAATATGGAGGAACAGAGAAATATTCACTAATACTGCACTATATTAGAATACTAGGATTTTGAGTACTTAACATTAATCATATTAACATGCATTTAGATAGGTTGGTAATCAAGTGTAGCATGCATACGTGTCAGGCAAGCATCTATGTCCACTACATATATATTTTAAGGTAATACAAGAAATAATGGCAAGAGAAAATATTGTTAAAATCTGTTCTGCTTATCTGTTTAAAGAGGAAACCATTTGAAACTAGAATTACAATATCAAATCTAAGTCAAGGTCTAGCAAAATCATCGATTCATTGCATTAGGAAGAATTTATAGCAAGAAGTTACACAAGGGTTTATGAAAATAGCTAAGCTACCCTTAAGTTAAATAATGAGAAGCAAGCAAAACAAAACATTTAATAATTCCTTTTTTTTTGAAGGACTGAAACAAGATAGAGAAAACACGTTCGAAAACCTTTAAGGTACAATCTGATAATCATATGCGTCTGTCCAAGATCGTGGTACTCTAAATCCTCGTCATACTAGTAAGCAAGGCTACGATAATCACAGAGTCCTTGGCTTGGGCACATACCTCTAGAATCATAGTATTTAACATTTTCGCGATGCCGCTAGCTTGGCTGCGAAAACCTTAAATTCCCACACCCGATAAATATATCCAAGTCAGACTATATGTCCTCACCATGCTGACTAATGTGACCGTAGAAGACTAGATTTCCATAACTTAGATGACCTAGCCCATATAATTTCATCTTTCCAAAATTAAATTAAATCAACAATGAAGACCCAAAAATCAAATCAATTTTATCAACGAACTTCAAAATTCAAAAATGAACAAAATTCATCAAATACAAACTCGGACGTAACAGCTATCATCAAGATTCAAAACTCATCAATCATCATCAAACTCAATAAATACAAACTCAATTTCAACCACAATCCATCAAAATCAAATTCAACAACAGAAAGTAAAGATAATCAAATCAAAGGAAGAACAGTTTCCAACTCGAAGTTAAAATAAGATTCTCGAGGGTCGTCCCAGGAATCTCTCAAGGGATCCTAATTGTGATTGAGTACCTTCAAAATATATCCTAATCCTACTGCAGGCTGTAGTGGTACTCTAGTTCGAATACCACTACATAAACTGATCTGCATGGGCCACCACTAAAAACGTGTCAGGATCCGCACCCTAGAATAAGGGCACGAGAAGTGGGTACGTCCAGCCTACGTCGCAGTGTCGGCGGTAGAACGCTGTCTTAGGTCTTATGCATCTAACAGTATAAGGCTAAACAGTTTATACTCCCCGAATGGGGGTGACATAGCAGAATGTAAACTCAATCACATCTAAGGTAGAGCATAATGGAAAATAGACAAAACATAAAATCCAAAAGAGATACAGCAGATAGAAGTCTAAGTGTCTAAGATACACAAACCCAGAAATACATCTCAAAGCTCAAATACAGTAATCCATAATACAACTCAAGACAACTGAAAATAAGCTATAAGCAAACCCTAACTATCAATACAACCTCTATTGTGTCTCCTCTAGGCTAGCAGGCAACCTCCAGGCTATCTGTAAAATTTATCAACAGGTCCAGTCAGGACGGGAACACATATCCCTCAAATAGTTTATAGCAGGTTAGGAGTATAAATCATGCAATAGAGTAAAATACAGGAAGTGCTGAATGGAAGTACGAGTAAACAGGAGATATTTTGTAACTGAAAGTAAATACATGATAGTAGAGACTGTAAGTGGCTAAGTGATTTAGAGTACAATATGGTTATGTAAACGGCTTAGGGGGACATGAATACAAATAAGGAGGCACATTTATACAGCTACTGGGGATAATGATCACATAACCAATTCTACTCACCCCGCCCCAATCAATACACAAGGATCCGTTCAAGTTACGTTATAAGCACATGAATACAGCTAAGGATACGTGAACTCATGTAAAGAGTAGTACATGAGGCACGTGATAAAGCACATGAGAACATATAAAAACATGAACTAGTACGAGTACAAGGAGTACCTGATGCACATGATAAAGTACATGAACATAAATACCCGATGCACCCGTAGAGGGATAACATCTCAGGAAGGGATCCATATAGTACTAATCCGTGAAAATATGTGTCAGCATCATGTAGAGTAATCTAGAGCAAGAATATAGTCCAGACAGGTATGAAAAGATCAGAGAATGTACTCGCCTGCTATCTGAGTGTCCAAGAGTAATGTACTGTCCGAGGAGTGGTATCTGGCTCCTATTAGAACAACACAAGTCACAACGAGTCCAGAATAGTAATAAGATGCACTACGATGCATACTACATGAATCTAGGTCAATCTAGACCAAAGTCAACTCTTGGTCAACTCTGGTCAACCCTAGAAGTCAAACTAGGTCAACCAAGTCAAACCTAAGTCAAACTAGGCTAACCAAGTCAAACCTAAGTCAAACTAGGCTACACTAGGCTAACTAGTCTATTCTAGGTCTAATAAGACTAAACAAGTCTAAACTAGACTCACTAGCTAAACAAACACAACCATAGGCCATAGGCCAATAGACTATACCATATGCCAATAGGCAATACCATATTCAATTCTATATCTAAACAATACATATGTACAATATGACTATAAACTCTAATATAGGAAATCACACAACCATAAATCACATCTACAAGATTATACCTATACTTAAATAGTACACATATTACTATATCAATGTATTCTAATATAGAAATTTATCCCTATAGGTTATCCATATGAATATAATACAAACTATATGTTAATATATAAATATGTGCATATGTGTATGTGTGTGTAAGAGATTGTGTGAACAGTGAGTGCTAGGCTAGTGTGTGATATGTGACAGTGTAATAGGGAGAGTGGTGTGTGATGAGTGACTTGAGACATGTGTGTGTGAGGCTAGAGTGTTAGGGTGAGAGTGTAGGCTAAAGTGGTGTGTTAGAGAATCATACAACAGTGAGTAAACAGTGAACTAGAGAATGGGATCAATTCCCAGGTCAGTCCACTATGGTTTCACAGATTTTACACATCCCAATTCTCAGTTAACAGTTATCAGACTTAAACCCCAAACTTCAAACCCAGATTTCAGTTCAAAAATAGTCCTATGATAAAGCCCAGGTCAATCACCATATTGTATTCATATGACTCAGTTATAAACAACACAAAACAGTTCATAAAACTCAAAATCTTATTAAAACAGTTCACAAATACCCAGTTTCAGTCCCATCATTTAAATATCAGTAATTGAACTCAAAATACATCAACAAACCCAAATTTAGTTTAAAGGAATAGTTTATCATGTGTCCATGTTGAAATACATTAAAGGAACTTGAAACTCAGTTCCTAAGAACACAAGGAAATCAGTTATACTGTTAGCAAAACCATATTTCAGTCCCCCCCTCCATTTCCATCTCAGTTTTAAGACCAAAACAACATCCAACTCAACCCAATTTTGACATACAGTTAGAAAACACATAGGAGAACATACTAGGCATTTAATTACATGTAATTAGCAGTGTCTAATAGGTTAAAAAGAGAGCCAAAATTCTGTTTTCAAAATCTGGACAGAACAGTAAACATAGGACAGTTCACAGTTTAGGAAGAATAGGAAATTGAGTTTTAATCATCCAAAATTGATTTAAAAAGCTAAAGCAGGGTTGGTAACTTACAAACACATTGTGTACGTGCTAGGTGAGGTGTTTGTGTCCACAAAAGTGGACATAAACGTGTCCAGTTCAAAATGATACACCAACTGTGCATTGACAGCCAAGCGTCGTGCACGAGTTCGTGTCGATCGTGTGCACGACACACAGTGACACGACCCACGAGATTTGGTCCACATTTTCACCTAGACTAGGGCTAGTGATAGGACAACCTGTATTATGTCCTCGTCGCGTGTACGCGACACGAGACGTGCGTATCAGTGCTCATTTTCGAAAGAAAACCGCACAGGCAAAAACCAGTGCACGTGCTCGTGTGTGTCCGACACGCCACGTAGGCCCGTGCAACTTGACACATGGCATGACAGACGTTGCCCCATGATGTGTGTCAAGTTTCACGTGTCGGGAACGCGTGTCCGTGTCAGAAATAGGCCCGAGCAGCAGGGCATTCACAGCCCCCGCGCGCGCGTGTGTACGACCGTGTGTACACGTGTCCGTACAGCCTAAACACGACCCTAAGCACCACGAAAACTACAAAAATATATAAGCGAGACCCAAAACTAACTTCTATTCAAACAAAACCCCAAAATTCACACGAAATGCCCATTGGGGTATTTCATCGAACAACTAGCACAGTGCACTGATACGTGTCCTGTTTGGACACGAAAGGACACAAAATTTTTGGGGATTTCTATTCCTATAGCTAGGTTAGGGCTAGGGCATCCTAGTAATGATTTTTAACAGAATCTAAATGCAATAGAAGGAGATATACCTATAGGTGAACAATGGTTCAAAATCCCCAAATGGGAAGAGCTCCACAAACCACCAAACTTTCTCAAATTGTGTGTTCCCTGAAAATACTCATCAACAACAGCAAGAATACTAACATTAGGTCCTAATGCAATTTGTTTGAAGGAATTTGGAGAAGAAATGGATTTTCTAAGGATTTACAAGGATGGGGACTCACCTCTTCCAAATGGAAAAGTTTCCTAAAGAGGCAACCCTAATTTTAATAGGATATAAATAGGGGGGGCTGACCATAGTGGGCTGGTCAGATTTTCTAGGGTTAGGGCTTGGTTCAATGGGTGTGGGCTATGGGCCATTAAGCCTATTAGTCATAAAATGACTTGTGACTTCACAAGCCATTCCTTAATCAAACTAGCTCCTATTTTCACCAAACTAATCCCAATGAGTTAATCCTCATCAACTTAAGTCAACCTAGGTTCTCAAATCCTAATCACTTAGTCAAGACCTAGGTTAGTCACTAGATTAGTCTACAAGGTCAACATAAGTCAAAGTCTCTAAAACACCAAAAACAATTATACTAAAAATCACTAAAAATCATATTATTATAATAAATATAATTAATACTAATAATCACTAACCATGGCTAGCTGGGACTATCTATGACTAATCTAGGTTGGGTCCAAACCAAGTTAGGCTAATCACAATACATGGCAATCAATTAAATAATATTTTAATCACACCATTCTTAATAATACAATTAAAAAAATCCAAATAATATTTATTAAATTCAATTAAATACAAAATTTGAAAATTACCCTCATTTGGAAAATTGGGTGTTACATTGCGCCATTGAGCCCGAGCCCGAGCCCGAGCCCGAGTCCGAGTCTGAGTCCGAGTCTGAGTCACTAAGCCCCTTCGGGGCTTAGCTCCATAGAAAAATTATCCCATGAGCATGACAAAATGTATTAATGCTTCTTTGTTGGGTTAGCCTAAATTTTTCACTAGAAAAATTCTCTCACATGGCCCCCATGTGCCTCTCCACACCTCATGTGATTCTCTCAACACAAGCAAAGCTTTATATAGAGATACAATCCATTTTGCCTAGGCAATGTGGGACTATCTTTCTAGTCTCTAAGGCAAAAGCACCAACAAGTAGGTAAAAACACCAACAATCTCCCTCATATCTCCATATATGGGTTGAGCATTCCCCACAGCGATTGTCCATCATGCATTAGGATAGATGTCACTACGACTTGAATCTTCCCGTATGGGTTAAATAATAGCATGATACAAGAATAGACTAAGCCTTGAATTCGGCTTCATACCTGTAATTCTTTCCACTCACACATGACATCAACTGTGCTTCTTGCTGCACATTAAAGGCCTTGTGCTAGCCTGGTTTCGATGTATGTATCTTGGGTGTCTACAAGATTTTCCTCAAGAGACGGCCTACATTTCTATTCATATACTGTAGGTGCGTTCTTTTTAAAGAGTCTTTTGCATAAAGCATTTTGCTTCCTTATGGTGCGACACCGCTATGACATGGCCCAAAACCAAGACATTGTCTCATGTGGTGTCATACCACCTGTAGCATGAGGCCAGCCTTTTTGTAGTGTCAAACTACCCAGCATGAAGCCTTTTGCTTCTTTCCGGTATTACGCTGCCGTGACATGGCTTGCAAAGCCGAGGCATTGCCTCATGTGGTGTCACTCACTGTAACATGAGGCACAGCCTCTTTGTAGTGCTGCCTACCACTCTTCATTATACAGCATTAGGCCCTTTTGCCTATGTGCGATGCTACGCCGCTGTGACTTGGCTCGAAGCCGAGGCTTTACCCTTACTAGGTACCTCATGTAGTGTCACCCCACTGTAGCATGGAGTGCTATGCTCCTTTGTAGTATTGTTTTACAAGTGCTTCCTGTAAAGCACGCCAGACATCCCAGATGCCCAAGAACTTACTAAGACTTCCATGCCATCCTCCTACAAGACTTAGTTCTTTGTAAAGAATAATTAGTAGACTATAGTGGTTCTGGGTTAATAGCCCCGCAACATCCAAAATGATTGCCCACTACTCATGCTATTCTTCCAGTCAATGGTCCATCTTTGAACTAAAAGTTAGATACCTAGTAGATTTCTCTTTGAACTAATAGCATAAAACTTTATAATAGAATTACAAAGACACAATATCAGAGTGTCTTCAAGCCCATCTTCCCGGTTGTGTCGTCAACCAGCTGGCGCTTGAGACCTTTGGTGAACGGATCTGCCAGATTCTTCTGGCTCCGAACATCAACTACGGTAATGACTCCTATTTTAATAAGATTATTTATCGCTCTGTGCCTTAAGTGCACAGTCCTCTTCTTGCCATTAAAGAGGTCGTTCGATGCCACCGCTGCAATCGCCTGGTTGTCGCAGTATATCGGTACCGCCGGTATCTGCGCACCAACCATTGGAAGATCATACATGAGCTCCCGAATGTAAGCCCCCTCATTTTTGGATCTTATTTTTAATTATTTTTAATTATTTTATATAGATATTTTAATTTACTAAAGTCAATAAAGACTATGTTAGTAGTTTACTGTAGCTTTGATTTTGGAAGCACAACAAATATTGTTTTCTCAAATCGAGTTCCATATTTGAATTCTAGACTCGCCCACCTTAAGTTTGATATATCATGTCACATCCAATTTTGCTTTTCAATATTCCTTTGACTTTGCGCAATTTCGGGCCAACTTAGGCCAATTTGAGCCATTGACGTAATTTTAAGCCAACTTCCAATTTAATTGTTGGACTTGACATAGATCGAAACCGTATGACCCAATATATGGTTTTAATCCATTTTGAGTCAACAATGCATATGCCTAGGGTGTACTGTCTAATCGAGTTCTTATGGGCTACTTATTTGCAAATGGCACATGAGACTCATTAAATTGATTTTTGGGTCCAATTTGACTAGTAATGCTACTCGGACCCTAACCTAGTCAACCCTACTAGTTAGAGCCTAACTAGGAGTACGAAAACCAAGTATACATATATTTAAAAGAATATTAGAGGTTTAATTGCAGCCATATGTAATATTCCCTTATATATTTGGCTTGGTCAAACATCTAACCAAAATAGAAAACCTATTAATAATTGTATGATTTGGAGAACCAAATCATATCCAAATTAGATCAAACCAAATCCCATGCCCTAATAGTAAAAATACAAACCAATCCTAATATTTTTCTCTCTCTTCATAACCACCCACTACTCCACAAATCCTTCCAAACCTAGCGGCCACCACTCCAAACCCGAAACCCTAGCCGACCCCCCTTTCTTCACAAAATATAATTTCTTCTCAATTTTTCTGCCAACCACCACCACTTGGACGTCCCTCTCAACATTCCCTTCCATCCTAACAACTGTAGGAACAACCTTGCGACCGTTAGAGGGGTGCACGACGCGCTACTTGGGCCGAAACTCCGTCGAATCGAAGTCTGAAACGTCACAGCAGGTTAGTCGACTTGTAGATGATGTTTCATCCACTTTTTCTCATTTGTTTCTCCTCAAACCAAATCTAAGAGTTACCTTTGTATGTATACTCCAATCTTTGATCGCTGGATCTCCTATTTCCAAGCGGTTTGCCCGTGGTGTTGATTCTACGACAGGGTATCCAGAACTGACAAATTCTGTTACGGGCCACTTTTTGCCTATTCTAAGTTCAGTTTTTAACTTTTAATATTTTTATTCAGAGTCTAGACGTTGATACCTTTCCGACGCATATCTGAAAGTTAGGTTTCGTATCCGTTTGCTATTTTTAAAAATTCATGACATTTGTCGTATCACCGAACTCCGAAAAATTCTGTTTTCCTTGTGTCCAAAAGTGTTAAAACTCCATGAATATATATTAAACTTCAAGTTGTACAAAGTCTAACATTATAAGTACTATTTTAACTAATTTCTAGAATTTTTTAAAAAATTTATTAATTTTATTTAATCGTTATTTTGGGGCTAAATTAATGGATCGATTTGAGGAAGTCATGTGTGGCATTGACATAAGACCTCTTGTGAAAGGGTTTTACTACTAAAAATAGTATTATAGAAATATATAAGTATTTATAGATAAATTTCAGAATTTAAATATATTATTTACGAGAGGTTTTGTTACCTATATGTACTTATATAATAGATGCAGTGTCGTAACAACGCTATAGCAAGTAGGAGGCGTAGATACTCATATAATTTATATATGATGTGTTTATGTAGAATATTAAATATAGTATATTATTAAAGGTAAGCTTGGGAGTATCGACAAGGACACCGGAGTTGGACAGGCTTACCCGAAGATATCAGTTACAGCATTTGGAGACTGTTGTATGAGTTGACCGTTCGTGGCTCATTGAGTGGTTTGTAGTTCGATTTTCTCAGCTCAGGACAGCAGACGAGTACATTCTCTGATAGTTTTCATTGTCTTGATATCTACTATATCCGATTCAGTTGTAGTGTTTTACTTGATTCTCGACACGATGGTATACGGACTAGTATACGTCGGATCCTGTCATGATATGTCATTCCTGAGTTACTTGGTATACTGGTACATTGTTCGATCTTGTTTCTTGTACTTATATAGATGCCGATTCCTAAGGGGATTTGCTACCCTCTTAAAGAATCCCGTATCATAACGTATTATGTCCGGATCCATATACTATTCAGGGGATGGGGAGTTATTAGTGGTTATGTGATCATTACCCCTACTTGTTTATTACCTATGCATAGCTCCACCCTCACCACACGTAGGGTGTAGCCTGACCTTATACTACTTATGCATAGCTTTCTATTTTGGTCGGCCTGATCCCTATACTATTATACTACTTGTACATAGCCGGTCAAATGGAACAGCCTGATCTTGACCCAAGCCGATCACATAACGCTCTAATATCTTATGGCACTTTCTTTTATGATTACATTCATACCTCAGTTTACTTTCCACTATTTATATTTCAGTTTTATCTTATATCTCACACATGACATAATATCCAGTTCTCCTGTACTGTTTACTTTCAATCTTGATATTTTAACTTGTATTTCATTATAACTGTCTCTTATAGTATTTGTCAATTCACATGGAACTACTGTTAGCGTTTGTACTTGCTCATATCCTGACAGGATAACCCTCGTTGTTTTCAGAGGATTTAGATGCAGATTTGTCGACCTACTACGGGTTTGGCTTAAATGGAGCCTACGACCAGGACCAGCCTGTAGACCCGGTGCTCGTAGAGGACGCACCGCCAGTAGTGACCTAGTTACCTAGATTTGTCTTGATTACATTCCAGTTTGATACTTTGAGACTTGTAGTATTTTTTGGGATATTATTTTATGTCTTAGATTCTGAACTTATGATTGTGGCTCGGCACTATTTCATACTATTTACTTCATCTTATCTTTATCTTTATCATCGTGCTTATCTTCCTTAGATTATGTGATTGAGTTGTGGTTATATTCCTCCGTACGGAGATGACAGACTACATTATTGTGTCTTAGATTCTATATATTTTAGATGACCTTTACAGCGTTCTACCGTCGATACTGCGGCGTAGGCTAGACGTACCCACGTGCGCGTGCCCCTAAACAGGGTGCGGGTCGTGACACGTTTTTATGGTGACCCATGCAGGTTTACGTTAATCACTTCGATTACGTTACTGTACCGACGTGAGCCTGCAATTAGAATAGGAAAGACCCATAGGATCACATCCATATGCTTGATACCTTCCTTGATTTCGTTTCGAACTCTCACTTGACTTCTCGATTTGCATCCAGTTTGATTATGTTTTACCGTAATCGTTATTTTTTCATACTAGTAAGACAAATCTTCGTAATGGATGTATCTTCTCTTTACTATCACATCTGAAAAGCAGAGACATAGACAGTAGAAGTCATAGGTGCAGGTAGAGTCTTCGTAAATTTTACGAAGTTGTAGTGATACCTAGGATAGTCGTACTACTACGAGCTTGCAACCAATTAAGGAAAAGGACTTGAGGATACATCCACAAACATGATTATAGACTTTTCTCAGACTCTTCAGCATGATTGCTTTCATGTTATCTTATTTCTTAATATGATTGCTTTTGTGTTCTTCCTTACTCGAGATTTGACTAAATCCTTCCCTATTGACTTCTCGAGTAAATCTTCTCGTTCGTTTTCGTTAATTTGTTGGAAACTGCCTTATGGATTGGTCCAAGAAAAAGTTTGAGAAATTATATTTATCCATGTATTACGAAATTAAAATTTTTGCAGCCTGAGAAATACTGGCCAGGCAGGACTTCAGATAACGGCATCATGGCTGCATATGTTTCTCAAATTCTACTTGAACCATATCCTTTGCATGTTGACATTTTTCCTGTATTTTCATAAAAAAAAGTTAATTCAAAAATATTTCATAGATTTGGCCAAGATAAGCTCAAGAACCTGTATTACCTCGTATGGTAGATGTGCACTACAGCCATCCGTCGTATTATGGAACTAGAAAGTTATTTGCAGCCAGATGCACACTGGCGCAGCAGTAACTTTATGTGACATAATCACGAAGATATATAGTTCTCGAGGCTTACCGAGACTATGTCCTATGCATCTTGTTTGGCTTCACATCGTTCTTGAAAATAATTCGACAAACCTTCCTGCTTTACTTGACCCTACCGTTGTTTGAAATTGGTATATAGGTTTGTTTGACCTAGCCTTAGGCTTCTATTACCTTCTATTTATTAAATAACTAAAATAGTTAAACCTTATAATTATATTATAGAATATAATTAAGCTAGATTATTGGTGTAATTGTGAGGATTGGTAGCTAGAAATGGATAAGTTTCTTAGAGATTGATCCTAGTAAAATTATGAGTCGAGTATGAGTGTCTGGATATCGGATGCATAGAGCCTATTAGGAGAAATTGCTAGGAGTGAACTGACGAGTATCATTGAATAGGTTATAATACTATACCTACGATAGAGTAAGTTGTATTGGGAGTATTGAGGAAGGAGAAGTGATAGCCCAAGCTTAGTAAGTGTGAATTCTGCTTTGATAGAGTTCTATTCCTTGGACACGTTATCTTGGGAGAACGACTTTCAATTGATCCGGAGAAGATAGCTACCGTAGAGTCTTGGCCGACACCAACATCAGTTACAGAAGTTAGGAGTTTTCTCAGACTTGCCGGGCATTACCGCAGGTTCATAGAAAATTTCTTACAGATTGCAGAGCCTATGACGCGATTGACGCACAAAGATCAAGAGTTTCAATGGACAGAAGATTGTAAGAAGACTTTTGAAGAATTGAAGAAGAGATTGACCTCACCACCTATTTTGACGCTCCCTTCTGGATCGAGAGGATTAGTGGTTTATAGTGATGTGTCAAGCAGTGGACTTAGATGTGTTTTGATGCAACATAGAAAGGTCATAGCCTACGCATCGAGGCAGATGAGGGTATATGAGAAGAATTACCATACTCATGAACTGGAGTTAGCAGTGGTGATCTTTACATTGAAGCTATGGAGGCATTATTTGTATGGAGAACGTGTGGAGATATTTACGGATCATAAGAGCTTAAAGTATGTCTTCACGGAAAAGGAGTTAAATATGAGACAGAGGCGGTGGTTTGAGCTCATGACAGACTATGACATAGATTTGCAGTACCATCCTGGCAAGACGAACGTAGTAGAGGCCGCTTTAAGTAGGAAGCCTACTGCATATTTCTTGACAGCTCAGCCTCAGTTATTAGAGGATCTTCAGGAGCATGGAATAGAAGTCATTATGTCGGGATAGCAATGAGTATTTGCCAATCTTGAAGTATAGTCGTCACTTGTGGATAAATCATGGCAACGTTACCTACAGATGCAAGATTTTGAAGCCTTCACGAGATGACAGAGGTGAGAGCGACAGATACTTAGACCAGAGCTTGTGAAGCAGACAATCGAGAAAGTAAAGCGAATTTAGAGTCATCTTCAGGCAGCTCCAGACTGACAGAAGTATTAGGCTGATACGCATCGTCGACCACTGGAATTCAACGAGGAAAAGCATGTATTTCTGAAGATCTTACCGACGCAGGACACTATTAGATTCGGGAGTAGAAGAAAGTTGACTCCAAGGTATATAGGACCGTTCGATATCATTGGGCGTGTAGGAGAGGTGGCATACCGTCTTGTATTACCCCCATCACTAGAGGGAGTGCATGATGTATTCCAGGTCTCACAGCTGTAACGCCCCAGAACCAGAATACTGGAGAACGGGGGCGAACATAGCCAGCTACGCATATTGAAGTGCAACCCACCTCACTATACGGTCACGGCTGTCTAGCTTACATAAGGGTTTAACTACGAGCCATCAGTCTCTTATGGTCATGAACAAGCCTATTGTCTCAATCTCAAGCAAGTAAAAGCAGTTACAAGATGTTAGAGCATCAAATATACAATAGTAAGACGTCCCATACATTACATATTTGGATGATCATGAAGCTAGTCCTTACAAAATGTAAAAACTAGCAAGAGTTTCAGTCATACATGATCAACCCTAGGATTTGCCAATTATGCTACAGCCCGTAGGCGGACAGTAAGTAAAGTGCAATACGAGCTAACACGTGCTCGCCGGCCAAATGCCTCAAAAGAATATTTTTACAATAAAGTGGGAGAACAAAAGGGAAACCTACTCGTTGCCTTGGTTACGCACGGTAGTCACCATCTGGCTGGAAGGTAGGTAGATCCTCTGGAGCTACTCCGGTATCGGGCCATACAAAACCAGCTGGGTCAGATCCCAGAGAGAGCAAGTGCCACAAAGGAGGCTTCACTTAAGAACTAAAACCAGCAATTAGCATAAAATATAATAACATATTAAAATTGGAAATATGGAAAAATCATGATGATATGCGATAGGATAACCATAGAACTATTCAGATAACCAAGTTACAACTTTTAAACCAAACAAGGACCGGGGTTGTAACTCTTCGTCTGAACGAAACTTGGTTTCCCACCATTTATCGATAAGGTAAAACACAAGCATTCAGGTCATGTAACAATCTTGTACAGGATCAGGACAAGACTAGACTGGGTTAGACTCTATCCAATCAATCACGGCCAAGCAATGAGTACGGCTTGATACTTTAACTAACTAGGGTTATCATAGGCCTAGTTACTAGCAAGATGCAAGGATATTGTTCCAACAGCCACAAGCCTTGCAGACCATCCAAGTTATCCAGGTCGAATATCCATTCATGAAGGGTGCAACACATGACAGTGTGCTAGAAATGTGCCCTACTCGTCGGCAGGCTACAAGTCCACTTGCGCGTCCAGATAACGGGATTGCCTGTAGCTAGGAAATCTCTTCATGACTACTGGATTATTCTAGTTATTAGCCTTAGTCAATTTCAGCAGGTATCCCTGACCGTGGTACTCAGGGGTCCCTGTCCTAGACATGATACAAGACAATACTGGTTCATTTATACAAGCACAATCGCCCACGGTGTCCAGGCCATTCATTCTTGTCATGTCAAGCTATCCGTTGCAACAACATATCAGGATATATCATGTCAGATTTACTTGTCAAGAGTGCATCACGACGGACCACTATTATGTCATGTTACTTTGTCAAGAGTGCACCACGACGGGTCACTTTCGTGTCATGTAACATATTCTGAATTAACATGGTATAAGCATTCTATCAAGGGACCCAAGTTACACAGAGGGTCATGAGACAAAAGCATAATGTAATAACTAAACATGGTAAAAGGAGCGCACGACTATGAAAAGAGCCATGCGGCTAAGCAGGACGGGCTCATACGGCTCGGAAGGGGGAGCAAGCTCATACGGCCGGGGAAAAGGGCGTATGAAAGGGGCCAGGGGTTAAGGACTCATGCAGCTCGGGGAGAACGGGCTCATGCGACCAGGAAGATCGGGCTCATGCGACTCGGAGAGAATGGGCTCATACGGCCAGGGAGATCGGGCTCATGCGGCTAGAATGGGACAGGCTCATGCGGCTGGAGGAAAAAGGACGCATGCGGTAAGGGAAGAACGGGCTCATGCGGCCAGGGAGATCGGGCTCATACGGCCAAGGGAGATCGGGCTCATGCGGCTCGGGAAGAAGAGCGCATGCGGTTAAGGACAGCAGGCTCATGCGACAGTGGGGGAAAAAGCTCATGCAGCTCGGGGAGATCGGGCTCATGCGGCTCAGGAAGAAGAGCGCATGCGGTTAAGGACAGTAGGCTTATGCGGCAGTGGGAGAAAAAGCTCATGCGGCTCGGGGAGATCGGGCTCATGCGACTCGGGGAGAAGTGCACATGCGGTTAAGGACAGCAGGCTTATGCGACAGTAGGGGAAAAAGCTCATACGGCTCGGGAAGATCGGGCTCATACGGCTCGGGGAGAAGAGCGCATGCGGTTAAGGACAACAGGCTTAGTTCAGTTCTTCTTCTCCACTTTTTTGAGTAGAAGAACCATGATGCCATCTCTTCCAGACGCCATAAATCCATCATCTAAGGTCAGAACTCGGACTTCCATAGGTCAAAATGGGGTAGAAAGAAATTTCCTACAACATGAAACCCTCAAAACTTGAAAATAACAGGGTTAAATAGATCAAAACCCAAAAAATCCGAAAATACAACAAGCTTAGATCTACACGAAATGAGTCATGGAAATTAAAAGTGCTAAGTACTAAAGTGTCTTAGAATCTCATGAAGAAGAAAATGGAACAACAAAACTTGAGTTCCTCTATGAAGCAAGATGCACTTGCCGGTAGAAGAGGGGGTAGGTGGAGCTCTACGCCAGGGAGGAAGAAGAAGAAGAAGGAGTAAATGCTGAGTTATGAGGAGAGAGAAAAGTAGGTGGGATATAAATAGGGTTAGTGGTGGGGGTAGGTAGGGTTAGTTCACATGCAAAACCGAACCAAGCCGAACCAAGCAATGAAACGCTAAAATAAATCATACAATGAGACAGACAACATGAGTCAAAATATGTACACGTATACCAAATACGTAATACGAGCTACGATCATTACAACTCTACCCACCTTAAAAGAATTTCGTCCTCAGAATTTAATTAAGAGGCTAAAGAGGCAAGGACAAGCTATACTAATCACAAGCAAGTTATAACTAGGCAATCTATCAAGCAATCATTCATGCAAGCAAGAAAGTTGAGGGTGTAAGGTATGAAAAGGACATTATACCGTACGAGTTAAACAGGTCAGGATATTGCGATCGGATATCATCCTTACGCTCCCATGTTGACTCACCCAAAGAGTGATGACCCCAAGCAATACGGACTAACTTGATAGTCTTATTCTTGAGTATCTTCTCTCTCCGGTCCAATATAGACACGGGCCTCTCTTCATACGAAAGGTTGGTGCCAACAACCAATTCTGAATGATCCAGGATGTGGCTCGAGACGGAATATACCGTCGTAGTTTGGATACATAGAAGACATCATGCACCTCATGTAACGACGACGGAAGAGCGAGACGATAGGACACATCACCTACTCGCTCGAGGATATCGAATGGCCCTATATACCTAGGACTAAGCTTTTCCCGTACGCCAAAACGAATGATGCCACGGTTAGGCGAGATCCTAAGGAATGCATGTTCATCGACAAAAAATTCAAGGGGACGCCGATGAGAATTGGCCCAATGATGCTGGCGATCTTGTACAACTCGAAGATGATCTATGACTCTTCTGACCATCTCAACTGTCTGAGTAATCATTTTCGAACCGAGCATCTGTCTCTCTCCAACATCATCATATGCTAGCGAGGATCTGTACTTCCTACTATACAGTACCTCGAACGGTGCCATCTGGATACTGGCTTGGAAACTATTGTTGTACGAGAACTCCACCAGGTGCAGGTGATCCTCCCACGAACCACCGAAGTCGAGTGTACAAGATCTCAATATATCTTCCAAGGTTCGTATGGTACGCTCTGACTGACCATCTGTCTGCGGATGATAAGCTGAGCTGAACTGGAGGTGAGTTCCCAAACTCTCTTGCAGACTATGCCAAAAGTGCGAAGTAAATCTTGAATCTCCGTCCGAGGTGATACTGACTGGAACACTATGAAATTTGACAATCTGCCTGAGGTATATCTCTGCTAGCTGAGTCGTCGACTGACCAACTCTAAACGGAAGAAAGTGAGCTACCTTGGTGAGTCTGTCGACTATAACCCAGATAGTATCTCTCCCAGCTGGGGATCTAGGTAATCCAGTCACGAAATCCATGGTAATATGCTTCCACTTCTATTTGGAATCGGCAAGGGCTGAAGAAGTCCAGCCGGTCTCTGATGTTCAGCTTTAACTTGTTGGCAAACCAAATACCAAGAGACAAACCGGGCTATCTTCCTCTTCATGCCATTCTACCAAAAGTGATGACGGATATCACGGTACATCTTCGTACCATCCGGATGAATCGAATACTGAGAACTGTGAGCTTCTGCCATGATTTCCTGTCTGATATCACCACTGAATAACACAAAGATGCCTCCCATGTCAAAGTGTACCATCCTCATGGATACATAACTCTGGTCTTCATCCTGTCCTACACTCTGCTCTGAGTCACTGAAGCTTAGAATCTGTCGAGTGAGCTAACTTGATCTTCTCAACTATACTGGACTGAACTTACATACTGGCCATCAATGCCACATTGGCTGGAAGGACAACTTTTATACCCATTTTCTGAAGATCTGCTAATAACTTTGGCTGCGCTGTAAGGAAATAAACTCCAGCTCTCCTGCTCAACGCATCTGCTACTACATTGGCCTTCCCAGGATGATACTGCAGGTTGACATCATAATCCACAAGTAGCTCTAGCCATCTTCTCTGATGCATGTTAAGATCCATCTGAGTAAACACATACTTCAGGCTCTTGTGGTCGGTGAAAATCTCCACCCAATCTCCATACAAGTAGTATCTCCAAAGCTTAAGTGCAAACACTACTGCTGCCAACTCCAAGTCATGGGTTGCGTAATTTCTCTCATGATCACGAAGTTGACGTGATGCATAAGCTATTACTTTCCCATGTTGCATCAAAACACATCCCAAACCTTTGTCTGAAGCATCACAGTATACTGAAAATCCTTCGGTCCCATCTGGAAGCGTGAGAATGGGTGCCGTCATCAAACCTCGCTTCAACTCCTCAAAAGAATCCTAACATTCTATTGTCCAAGAAAACTGCATATCCTTGCGGGTCAACTGGGTCAATGGTGCTGAAATTCGAGCAAAATCTGAAACAAATCGTCGGTAGTAGCCGGCCAAGCCAAGAAAGCTACGAACTTTCGCCAATGTGCTAGGTACTGGCTACGTCTCAATAGCCACGATCTTCTGGAGATCCACTTCTACTCCTCCTCTGGTGATGATATGACCCAAGTACGAAATACGATCGAGCCAGAACTCACATTTACTGAACTTCGCATACAACTGGTGCTCTCTTAGAATCTGGAGGACAATTCTGAGATGCTGCTCATGCTCCGTTGCACACTTGCTGTAGACCAGGATATCATCTATAAACACAATCACAAACTGATCCAAGTATGGCATAAAAATGCGATTCATGAGATCCATAAATACAGCTGGCATATTGGTTGCTCCAAATGGCAAAATAATATAATGCCCGTGGTTCGTATTACGTATTTTGTATACGTGTACAGAATCTCGACCTGTAGTTAGACTTGTCATGCTTATCTTGATCCTGGTTTAGTGGCTTGGCTTGGTTTATCTTGGTTGGGTTGGCTTGGTTCGGTTTGCCTTGGGTTCATCATGAACCAAAAGAAAACCCCACCTACCACCACCATCCCCATTTAATAGCCCACTCCTCTTTCTCTCTCTTCATTACTCTTCTTCTTTCCCACCATTACTTCTTCAACCACCAAGAGAGAGAGAGAGAGAGAGCTTAGGCAAGTACATCTTGCTTCATGGAAGAAGTCTATTTTTATTGTTCCATTGTCTTCCTTATGTGTTTCTAACCCACTTTAGTACTTAGCATTTTTCATTTCCATGGTTAAATTCTTGTAGATCTAGCTTTGTAGTATTTTTGGTTTCCAGGAGTTTTGATCTATCAAACTTGTATATTTTTGCTAGTTGATGGTTCCATATTGTAGAGAATCTCGTTCTGCCCCATTTTGACCTATGAAAGTCCAGATTTGGACTCTGGATGACAAATTTATGGAGCTTGGAAGCATGGCTTCATAGTGTTCTTCTTCTCGGAAATTGGAGAAGAAGGACAGTACTTGACCACATGACTATTTCATGCGGCAAGTGTTCTTCCCTGCCGCATGGATAAATCTAGCCGCATGAGCATTAATCTATTGCCTTGGCCGCATAAGAATAGATTGCATGGCTTTTATTATTATTATTTATTTAATTGCATTGCTGGCCGCATGGAACTACCTGCTGGCCGCATAGGCCTTTAATAAATGGCTTGGCCATTTTGTTTGCTTGGAATATCAGCTTGAGCCGCATAAGTATTTTTACATGCAACCTGTTGGCCTACGTTAGCATTAAATTTTACATGTAGGCTACTATTAATTAATTAGCAATAATTAGATTGCATGCTCCTTTGCTTGTCGCATAGGCCAGCAGAATACTTGAAGCCGTATGTAAATATTAGTATATTACTTTGAGCCACATATGGCATTAAAGTTGGCTGCATATGGCCATTAGTTAATTGAGCCGCATGTAGATTTGCATACATAAGCATTGCATGCATTAAATAAATGCATGGCCAGCATTAAATATTGGCTTAAGCATTGCATGCATTAAATCATGCATGGCCAGCATGTATTAAAGTATTGTGTTAGCATTTGCTTTAAGCCTTTGTGTTAGCATTTGTATGCCAACCTGCTCACGTGGCCGCATGCATGGCCTTTTCCTTTTGTGCATGCCCTTGCATGCAAATTTGCATGTTTGCCAATAGCATTTTGCTGGCCAACTCATAGCTAGCCGCATGGATTAAGTAGTGGTTGGCCGCATAGGGATAAGTGGTTGGCCGTATGGGAGTAAATGGGTGGCCGTATGGGAATCAATGGTGGCCGCATGCATTGTTAGTGTAGCCGCATGGCCTATTCTTTTTATTATTATTATTGCATGCCTTGCATGCAACTTGCATGCATAGCTTTTGCTGGCCTTAGAATTTGTTAGCCGCATAATGCTCCACCCCTCCACTGTGGGCGCATGGCCTTTTACAAGACTTTACGTGTATGATTAAATAATGCATGGCCACGTACAATGCATTACTTGCTGGCCGCATGGACCAATCCATTGAGCCGCATGAATTATTTTGTATGGACATTTATTTATTGGCCGCATGCATTTTTGCTTACGTCAGCAATTTTATTTGCATGCAACTGCATATTAGCTTGCATGCTATTTTGCATGGCCCTAGCATAATAAGTTGGCCGCATGACCAAGTGCATTATTATAGCCGCATATGGCTCACAACAGTTGTTGGCCGCATATGGCTCGCTGCATTTATTGGCCGCATGGCCTTTCTATTAATTGCATGGCCGCTTGCATGTACGTGCATTAACTTTAATTGCTTGCTTGCATGGCCTTGCATGCATTTGCTTGCAAGCCTATTAACATTAAATTAATTTCTTACATTTATTTGCAAGTAACTTGTCTGAGCCGCATATGGCCTAGTGATTTGCTGGCCGCATGTAATAATTTTCCTGAGCCGCATGAGTCCTCCACGGCCCTTGCTCCTGCTAATATTTAATTACCACTTGTATGCTTGTGCCATTAATATTAATTGTTCCCTGACACGATGGTGACCCGTTGTGGTGCACTTTTAACAAATGACATGTCATGATAGTGACCCACCGTGGTGCACTCCTGACAAATAAACTTGGCATGATAATTCGTGATAGTGGTCCGCCGTGGTGCACTCCTGACAAGATAACTTGACATGATAAACCTGACATGATAGTGGCCCGCCGTGGCGCACTCTTGACAAGTAAACCTGACATAATAATTCTCGAAATGTTGTTGCGACGGCTAACCTGATATGACAAGTATGAATGACCTGGACACCGTGGGCGATTGTGCTTGTACAAATGAACCCGTCTTGTCTTGCATCATGTCTAGGACGGAGACCCCTGAGTACCACGGTCAGTGGTACCTACTAAATCGACTAAGGCTAATTACTAGAATAATCTAGTAGTCATGAAGAGATTTTTCTAGCTACAGGCAATTCCGTTATCTGGACGCCCCACTTGGGATCTGTAGCCTGCCAACGAGTAGGACATATTTCCAACACACTATCATGTGTTGCACCCTTATTGTACTAATATTCGACCTGGATAGCCTGGATGGTCTGCAGGGCTTGTGGCTGTAGAATAATCTTGCTACATCTTGTTAGTAACTAGGCATGTGATAATCCTAGTTAGTTAAAGTATCAAGCCATACTCATTGCTTGGCCGTGATTGATTAGATGGAGCAACCAGTCTAGTCTTGTCTTGATCATGTACAAGATTTTTATATGTCCTGATTTCTTATTTTATCTTGCCGATAAATGGTAGGAGAAGCCAAGTTCTGTTCAGACGAAGGGTTACAATCCCGGTCCTTGTTAGGTTTACGGGTTGTAACCTGGTTATCTGAATAGTCCTATGGTTATCTCATCGTATATCACCTGTCATGCTTTTCCTTAATTACTGTCTTTTATTATGTAATTATATTTTTGTGCTAATTGCTGGTTTTAGTTCTTAAGTGAAGCCTCCTTTGTGGCACTTGCTCTTTCTGGGGTCTGACCCAGCTGGTTTTGTGTGGCCAGATATCGGAGCAGCACCAGATGATCCACCTGTCTTCCAGCCAGATGGTGACCACCAGGCGTAACCTTGGCAATGAGTGGGTTTATTTTGGCTCTCCCACTCTATTGTAAAAATATATATTCTTTTGAGGCATTTAGTCAGCGAGCACGTGTTAGCTCTTATTGTACCTTTATTTCCTGTCTGCCTACGGGCTGTAACATGATTGACAGATCCTAGGGTTGATCATGTATGACTAAAACTCTTGCTAGTCCTCACATTTTGTAACGACTAGCTTCATGATCAACTGAATATATAATGTTTGGGATGCCTTACTATTATATATTTGGTGATCTTACATCTTGAAACACAAATTTGCTTGCTTGTGATTGAGACACTAGGCTTGTTCTTGACCATAAGAGACTGATAGATTGTAGTTAAACCCTCATATATCTAGACAGACGTGACCGTATAATGAGGTGGATTCCATTTCATTATACGTAGCTGGCTATGTCTGCCCCCGCTCTCTAGTATTCTTGTTCTGGGGCATGACAAACAAGGAACTTCTAATTCCCATATCTAGATCTGAATGCCATCTTCAGGATGTCCTGCTCTCTGACTCTGATTTGATGGTATCCTGACCGTAAATTAATCTTCGAGAATACTGCTGCCCCCTTAAGTTGATCAAACAAGTCATCTATCCTCGGGAGAGGGTATCTGTTCATGATTGTCACTGAGTTCAAGGTACGATAGTCAACACATAATCTGGACGTACCATCCTTCTTTTTCACAAGAAACATCGGGGCTCTCTAAGGCGATCCACTAGCACGAATAAATCCCTTGGTCCTGAGTTCTTCAATCATCTTGTACAAGATCTCTAACTCTGACGATGCCATCCTGTAGACTCTCTCTGACACTGGGGCTGTCCCTGGGATCAAGTCGATAGTAAACTCGATCTTTCGCTCTGGCAGCATCCATGGAAGCTCTTCTGGAAAAACATCTGAAAACTTCTCGACTATCCGGGGTAACTGCACTGCTGCTACTGCCATCTGCAATACTGGAGGAGAAGGTTCAACTTTGCCTCGGGAAAAGGAAAATGCTGGCTCACCTGGAATGATAAAAACAACCATGCCAACAAGGCAGTCTATCCTAGCATACTGGTTCCTTAACCAATCCATCCCTAAGACCACATCATAATCGGCCATCATAAACTCTATCAATCTAGCAGGGAACTCTCTACCGCTAACCACGATCCGACACAAGGAAAACACTTTATCTACTCCTACAAGACCGTTACCAGTAAGTATATTAAGCCTTACTGATAATAACTCGGGCTCCAGTCCTACCTGTGTCGTGAATCGTGCAGACATAAATGAATACGATACACCATAATTAAATAACACTGATGCTGGAAAGGAGTTGACGAGAATAGTACATGCCACTACCTCACCTGGTGCCAATCCTTCTTCTACGGTCATCGCCATCGCCTGACCATGTCCTCTGGGTGCAGGTCCCCTCTGTTGAAAACCTCTCTGTCTGCTCTGAACTAGGGCTTGGGCTTGTTCATACTGCTGGGGGTTCTGCTGCTGAAATGCTTGGGACTGAGGCGGCAAGGGCCTCGGAAACTGTTGCTAGTGCTGGTCCTCTCACCGAAGGACTAGTAAAGTTAGAAAATGATGAACTACCCTTATTCGGGCAGGATCCTATCTTGTGATCTGCTACCCCACAAGCCAGGCACAATCCCTACGCCCTGCGACATTCTGCCACCATATGTCCTGGCTTCCCACAATGTGAACATCCCACTACGAAAGAGTGCTTCTGCTTCTGTTGCTGGAGAAATGCTGGAGTCGAATGATGAATCGACGTCACTGAGGCCGCCCGCCTCGGAGTTCCAATTGTCAAAGCCCTAGCTGCCGGGACTGGTTCTGAAGACTGATTCATCTGGCCGTAAGACTGCTTCCGATTTTCGGTCCAGTCCACAATCCTCTCTGAGGTATACTCGTGCCTCTTGGCTGCTCTCAACACCGCATCAAAATTCTGATGCTCAAACTGCTCCATTGCCAATAAAATCTCCAGGTGGAGTCCTTGCTAGAACCGCTGGGCTCTGTCGCACTCGGTCGCCACCAAGGTGGGAGCAAACCGACTAAGTCTCAAAAATTCGGCTGCATATCCGTCGACCGTGCTGTCCATCTGCTTCAGATTGGTAAACCTCGTCTGTAGATCATACCGAGCTACAGCATCAAAATACTTGGTCTGAAATCTCTCACGGAATACTGCCCAGGCAATAGGTACCACTAATCCAACGGCCTGTGCCGCCCACCAGCTGCGGGAAAGATCTAATAACTGCAGGCGCACTACGGCCACCTTCTCATTCTCGGGCATCTTCGCCGCTTCTAGAATCACTTCTGTATCCTGCAGCCAAGCATCTGCGACAATAGCATCTTTGCTACCATCGAAAAAGGGAGGGTCCAAGCGCTTGAAGCTGTTGGCTGCCTGGTTCCCTTGATGACCGCCTCTGTTCAATGCATCTTATACTGCCTGGAGCAGGACGTCGCCCCGACGATCTTGAGATGCTAACAATATCCTTATGAGACCCACCAAAGTGCCATCATCGGGCTCGATAGGCTGGACTGGCTGAACTGGTGGCTCTTGACCCCCAGTAGACATGACTCTGGAGGCTACTTATGAGTGCTGAGCTTGATCTCCAGGTTGCTGCGGGTCCACAGGAGGTACTCCGTCTTGTCGATCGGTAGGACCAGGAATAATGCCGCTGAAGAAGACGACACAGGGAACAATAAGGAAGGACCAGGACAGATCAAAGATACAAGCATGTGATCAGGTCAAGAATTCAAGGATTCAGAGGGTACGAGCAGAGATCAAGGACGAGTGCTGATTGAGACAACTATTCAGTAAACCATCACATATCTTGATTTACAAGACCTGCATGGGCCACCACATAAACCATGTAACGCCCCAGAACCAGAATACTGGAGAGCGGGGGCGAACATAGCCAGCTACGCATATTGAAGTGTAACCCACCTCACTATACGGTCATGACTGTCTAGATACATGCGGGTTTAACTACAAGTCATCAGTCTCTTATGGTCATGAACAAGCCTATTGTCTCAATCTCAAGCAAGTAAAAGCAGTTACAAGATGTTAGAGCATCAAATATACAATAGTAAGGCGTCCCATACATTACATATTTGGATGATCATGAAGATAGTCCTTACAAAATGTAAAAACTAGCAAGAGTTTCAGTCAAACATGATCAACCCTAGGATTTGCCAATCATGCTACAGCCCGTAGGCGGACAGTAAGTAAAGTACAATACGAGCTAACACGTGCTCGCCGGCCAAACGCCTCAAAAGAATATTTTTACAATAAAATGGAAGAACTGTAACACCCAGTTTTCTGAAATTGGGGTATTTTTGAAAATTTATTATTTTTATTATTTATTAATGGTATTTTAGTCATGATATGATTTTTGGTGATTTTTAGTTATTTAAAACTATTTTCTAAGTCATGACTTATGACTTTGTGATTTTACTAGTATAACCCTAGTGTAAACCCTAGAGATTTTATAACCTAGAGACTACCATGACCATGTAAGCCTAACCAAGTGATTAGGATACCATTTTAGCACTTTTCAGCCTAAAGGGTATTTTGGTAATTTTCTAAGATTTATTTGGAATTATTTGTATTTATGTATTTTTATTGTTATTTAATTATTGATTAGTGTCATGTTAGTCCCTAACCTAGTTTAGCACTAATCTAGAGGTTAGCCACTAACCTAGAAGACTAATGTTAGATGTTAGCTTTATGTGTAAATATCTAGTTAGAAAATATCTAGATATTTTACTTTTAGATATTTAGAAACCTAGAAATATCTATTCCCTTAGTCAAAGCCTTAAGGGCTAAGTTAGCAAGGTGGAGGGGACCCTAAATATCTACCCCCTACCCCCCCCCCCCCATGGCAGCCAACCCATGCCCCCATCCTATATACACACCCCCCTTCGTTCAAGCCTCTTTTCTTTCACAAAAACCCTAGTTTTTCCTACTACTTCACACCCTCACAATTCAATCAATTTAGCTCCAAATTGAGCCAAATTTCTTGCATTGGAACCCCCCTACTATTGAGGATACTAAGGGAGGCTAGCTAGCAAGGTTGATCATCATATTGGCATCACCAAGAGAAGTGGACACCCCCCCTATTCTAGGCTTTCCATTGAGTTTTGCACTCATAGGTAAACGCCCTCAAACCTAGTAATATTGTAATTTTTCTTCATAAATGCATGCATATAGGTATACCCTAACTGTAGGTCAAGTTTGGTAGGAAATAGATTTGGATTGGTGTCCGTATCGGACACGTATCTGTGCTTAAATTACAGTGTTTGGTGAAATACCACTTAGAAATAAAAGTTGTTGTTTTCCAAAACAAATTACACATTTGGGTAGCCCTTGGCATGCTGATCACGAAACCCTATGACTGAGCACATTTCTGTGCTGTGTCCGTGTCCAAAATGGACACGAACTCGCAGCACGAGGCCACGTGCGCGTGTCCTGCTACCACGCTGCTCGTGCTCACTGTACAGAGCACTAGGATACGTAAAATTTGACATAGATACGGGGGCTATGTCTGCGAACATGCCCCCAGGGTTTTGTGTCACGTCGTGTCGTGTCGAGTGAGAAATCTTACTCGCAAGGGACACGCACTGTACTGCACGTGCACATTTTTTTCACTGACACGCGACTCATGCCGCACGGACACGAGTCGTGGACACCTCGTGGTGACACGAGTGTGTAGCCCAGCACGTGGGCTACACGTGGACATAACCATGAGGCCCCACGTGGCTCGTGTCGTGTCCACGAGACACGTGCACCGCTGCACGACGCGGTGCTAAACCGCATGTATCAGTCGAGTTTTCTCGACTGATACGGGTCTCGTGTCGACGCATGAGGACAGGTGGACACCGTGCAGGCTACCCTACACCTAGCCTGACCCTAGGCGAACCTACACACGTGTGCACGAGACCTATGGACACTTGTGTCGTGTTCTACACTCGTGTGCACCTCTGCACGATACTGCACAGAGCACAGTTTACCCGATTTGGTATTTACACGCTTGGACACGTTGTGTCGTGTCGTGGTGGACTCCTAGGGACACCTACGACACGTGTACACATGGGGGCATGTTTACCAACCACTGCACTCGAGTCTTAACACGGTTTTGTGTTGATTTTGACCTAGAAATGGCTTGGATGAACATAGAAGGACTAGTTGACTAAGGTTTGACTAAACCCTAACTAATTGATTTATGTTTGACCATATGGTTATGAGGATAGTCCTATGTAATTTAAGATATGTATGGGGTTAAGTGGTATACTTAGAGGTTGTGTCATGGTTTAAGTTAGTCTTATGGAGTATTGACTTAGGTAGTTGACCACTGACCTAATTACCTTATTGACTAGTCTTTGTTTGACCTAATTACCTTGTTGACTAGTCTTGTTTGACCAAAACCTTAGTTAGTCTAAGTTTGACCTAGGCTTGACCTAGATTGATCATGTTGACTAGTATTTGACTAGTTTGGCTAGAATGTTGACCAAGGGTTGACTTTAACCTAGATTAGATTTGTTTGACCTTGTTTGACCTTATTTGACTTAGTATGACTTCTTGTGACCTAGTATGACTTTCTGTGATCTAGTTTGACTGTTGAGTTGACCAAGAGTTGACTTTTGACCAGATTGACCTAGAATCATGTAGTATGCATTGTATACTCTATTTTTACCATTGTGGATACATTGTGACTTGTATTGCTCTGATTAGGAGCCATACACCTCTCCTCAGGCAGTACATCCTCTTCAGACATTCAGTTATCAGGCGAGTACATTCTCTGACCGTTTTATACTTGCCAGGATTTATATTCTTGCTCTAGATTACTTTACTTGATGCTGACACGATTATTATCACGGATTGGTACTATATGGATCTTTTCATGAGATGTTATCCCCCTCGGGAGCATCAGATACAGCATGTTTGTGCTTTTCACGAATCATCATGTATCTCTATGCTTTTATAGATTCACGAATCGCTTGTGACTCATGTACTCTCATGTTCACAGAGCCTCTCATGAATCACCTATTTATGGGCTTATCACGAATCTTAACATAACTTGAACGGATCCTTGTGTATTGATTGGAGATGGAAGAGTGGAAATAGTCATGTGGATATTACCCCTGTAGCTGTAGTCATGAATCACTCTTAGCTGTAGTCATGAATCTCCTATGCCATTCACATGTCTATATTTTTACTCTGACTCACTAATCACTGCTAGTTCTCTATTATAGTAGATATTTCATTACAGTTATCTCTTTTACTACATGTATCTTCTTTCAGCAGTTCCTGTATTTTACTCTATTGCATGCTTTATATTTCCTATCATACTATGAACTGCGTGAGATGTATTGTGTTCGTTCCTGTCCTGACTGGACCTGTTGAAAATATTATAGAGGATGAGGATGAGGCCCTGGTGTTTACCTATTATGGAGCAGGACTAGATGACACTTATGTTGTGGACCCTCAGCAGGATCCACCTGCAGCTGAGGATGTTGCCCCAGTAGTCTAGGCTAGTTTAGCTAGTCAGTCTTTTTCATATTATCTTTTTGTCTCACATTCTGAGTTGTATTTTGAGATGTTGAGATGTATAGACTCTTAGACTTATATTGTATTTTGGGTTGACATTCTGGATGTTATGTTATCCTAGACACTTGGACTTATTTCATCTATGATACTATTTTCTTGAGTTACTATCTATCTATCTGTCTTTCATTCTTCTACCCTAGATGTGATTGAGATTGTATTCTGTTATGTCACCTCCACTCGGAGAGTATATACTGTACAGGTACTTTTATACTGTTAGATGTTTGACCTAGGACAGCGTTCTACCGCCGACACTGCGGCGTAGGCTGGACGTACCCACTTCTCGTGCCCTTACTCTAGGGTGCGGGTCGTGACACGTTTTTAGTGGTGGCCTATGCAGGTCTTGAGTTTATGTAGTCGTATTCGAACTAGAGTATCACTACAGCCTGCGATAGAATTGCGAGATAGGCTTAGAGAGAGTGGATACTCAATCACAATTAGAAAATTTCCATGGGTTTGAATCTACTAACTTTTGTTCAAATCTGTATAATCTATTTCATATTGTCCTTCTTGATACTATCATCCTTGTACCGTTATTGACTTCTTTGTTGATCTGTCTTCAGGATGGTGGAGATACGATCACAGCATCTCGGTCCAGGTGACACCACTGAGAGGTCTGCCACCTCTCGTCCAGTTCACCAGGACCCGGGGACCACAGCTCCCCTTACTCCAGTTCATGTGGGAGTTTCTGCCACATTTGGAGATGCACCTCTATCTATTCGAGGGACCATCCCAGCTACCCCAGACATGCCTCCCCCACAGTTTCGTCAGCCACAATTTCAGCAGCACCAGCAGCAGTTCCAACCGCCGATGCCATCTGGATTAGTGGATGCTGCACAGATGTTTTCATGCTTCCAGCATTTCCTAGAGACGCAGCAGGCCCAACAGCAGCGTCAGACAGCGGAGTTTACCAGGGGCATAGATGAGGCCCATCAGCTGGCTAGAGCGACGGCGGAGAGGTTGGCTGTCCAGCCACGGGTAGGATTGGGACAGCCGCGACAGCAGAGGATTCCGGGCATTCAGGAGTTCAAGAAAATGAACCCCAGGGACTTCTTGGGGACAGAAGGGATTCTTTATGCTGATGACTGGATTGAGCACATTGAGGAGATTTTCCGACTGGCGGAGATACCAGCCGGACTACAGATAGAGGCAGCAGCCAGCCAGATGCGGGATCTTACCCGTACCTGGTATCAGACGGACCCGAGAGTAGGCACTCCAGGGCAGACATGGGGAGCTTTCAAGGAGCTCTTCAAGGGAAAGTTTTTTTCGGATCAGGCAGTCGGTGCCTTGGAGACCCAGTTCGAGAACCTGGTTCAGGGGAACCAGACTGTAGAGGAGTATTCCGGTAAGTTTTGCCAGTTGAGCAGATTTGTAGAGGGCCTTAGCGAGATAGCGAAGGCGAGGAGGTTCAGGAAGGGCTTGGTCAAGGAGGTCAAGTCCTTGACCAAGAGTGACAGGAATGCCACTTTTGAGGAGATTCTGGAAGGAGCGATGGCAGCTGAGGATGATCTTGAGCTGAAGCTCAAGAGGGGCCGCGATACACAGGGAGCCGGCAGCAGTAGAGGTCAGGCCAAGAGGCCTCACTATCAGCATCAGCAGAGGCAGCCACAGCAGTATCAGCAGCCGAGGCAGCAGCAACAGGCCTCGAGACAGCAGACTACCAGTTGTCCCTACTGTAAGAAGCCGGGACATGGATGGGGAGAGTACAGGAAGAGGTTGGGCTGGTGCCTACTATGTGGGGCAGCGGACCACCAGCTGAGGGAGTGTTCCCAGTACATAGGCAGAGTAGCACAGGGAGCAGCACCAGGAGCAGGAGCCAAGACTCCGGTAGGTCAGCAGAGGGGACCGTTACAGCCACATCAGCAGAGATTTATGCAGTTTCAGCAACAGGCTGGAAGAGGCCAGCAGGGGCGAGCTTACGCCATGACAGTTGAGGATGCCCAGGTAGTTGGCGATGTGCTTGCAGGTTCTGTTCTTCTAAATTCCATTCCCACCTTGTTTCATTATATTTATCTTGAAATCCAATTCCATCTGCTCCTACATGTTTTTTATTAGTGATAAGTTTTGACCTGGTAGTTCTTTTGATTTTTGTCGATTGTTTGTTTATTTCTTCATCTCTTACTTAGGAGTAGGAGTAGGAGTAGGAGTAGCTTTAGCTATTAATATAATTCTTGAATAACTTCTTTTGTTAAGAAATTTTTTTTCCTTAAATGAATTAATTTATGTGTTATGCCTTTTGACTTAGAATTGATAGAGTAGCTCTGACCATAGAATGGTAACCCTTTTAGCCCTGTGATTTATTGTTTCCTTATCTTTCCAGTCTATACCCATGACCAGGACTGTCCCACTTAACCTGCCCCTTATACTACTATTCATCACGATTTTTGGTTCAATTTAGGCCATAGACCTTTTCCACTCTAAATTATGATCATCGTAGGCACATTACCGTGACTTTTAAATTAGGAGCACAAGACTAGTTGTTTTCTTAAAACTGACTTCACATACATGACCTAGACATGACACTCTACACCCATGACCTTAGTGCCCACTCAGGTATACCATCGTGTGCTTCATTTGCTTAGTACGATTTTCCTGACCCGAGGCTCCATCCTGATTTACCCCATGGAGTTACTTTTGATTTCGATTTGAATTAAGGACACTTATGACCTAAAACTGCCAGCCAATTTTGGACATGACCCAGTATAGTCTACCACCCATATTTTACTTGTTGACCTTGTTTGTTGCTAGGTAGTAGCTTCGACCCTGATTGTTGGAGGTTCGACCTAGGAGGAGTACGACCATCTAAATTTCGAGGACGAAATTATTTTAAGGAGGGTAGACTTGTAACACCCAATTTTCTGAAATTAGGGTATTTTTGAAAATTTATTATTTTTATTATTTATTAACGATATTTTAGTCATGATATGATTTTTGGTGATTTTTAGTTATTTAAAACTATTTTCTAAGTTATGACTTATGACTTTGTGATTTTACTAGTATAACCCTAGTGTAAACCCTAGAGATTTCATAACCTAGAGACTACCATGACCATGTAAGCCTAACCAAGTGATTAGGATACCATTTTAGCCCTTTTCAGCCTAAAGGGTATTTTGGTAATTTTCTAGAATTTATTTGGAATTATTTATATTTATGTGTTTTTATTATTATTTAATTATTGATTAGTGTCATGTTAGTCCCTAACCTAGTTTAGCACTAATCTAGAGGTTAGCCACTAACCTAGAAGACTAATGTTAGATGTTAGCTTTATGTGTAAATATCTAGTTAGAAAATATCTAGATATTTTACTTTTAGATATTTAGAAACCTAGAAATATCTATTCCCTTAGTCAAAGCCTTAAGGGCTAAGTTAGCAAGGTGGAGGGGACCCTAAATATCTACCCCCTACCCCCCCCCCCCCCCCCCATGGCAGCCAATCCATGCCTCCATCCTATATACACCCCCCTCCCCCCCCCCTTCATTCAAGCCTCTTTTCTTTCACAAAAACTCTAGTTTTTCCTACAACTTTACACCCTCACAATTCAATCAATTTAGCTCCAAATTGAGCCAAATTTCTTGCATTGGAACCCCCCTACTATTGAGAATACTAAGGGAGGCTAGCTAGCAAGGTTGATCATCATATTGGCATCACCAAGAGAAGTGGACACCCCCCTATTCTAGGCTTTCCATTGAGTTTTGCACTCATAGGTAAACACCCTCAAACCTAGTAATATTGTAATTTTTCTTCATAAATGCATGCATATAGATATACCCTAACTGTAGGTCAAGTTTGGTAGAAAATAGATTTGGTTTGGTGTCCGTATCGGACACGTATCTGTGCTTAAATTACAGTATTTGGTGAAATGCCACTTAGGAATAAAAGTTGTTGTTTTCCAAAACAAATTACACATTCGGGTAGCCCTTGGCATAGTGATCACGAAACCCTATGACTGAGCACATTTCTGTGCTGTGTCCGTGTCCATAATGGACACGAACTCGCAGCACGAGGCCACGCGCGCGTGTCCTGCTACCACGCTGCTCGTGCTCACTGTACAGAGCACTAGGACACGTAAAATTTGACATGGACACGGGGGCAATGTCTGCGAACATGCCCCCAAGGTTTCGTGTCACGCCGTGTCGTGTCGAGTGAGAAATCTCACTCGTACGGGACACGCACTGCACTGTACGTGCACATTTTCTTCACTGACACGCGACTCGTGTCGTACGGACACGAGTCGTGGACACCTCGTGGTGACACGAGTGTGTAGCCCAACACGTGGGCTACCCGTGGACATAACCATGAGGCCCCACGTGGCTCGTGTCGTGTCCACGAGACACGTGCACCGCTGCACGACGCGGTGCTAAATTGCGTGTATCAGTCGAGTTTTCTCGACTGATACGGGTCTCGTGTCGACGCATGAGGACACGTGGACACCGTGCATGCTACCCTACACCTAGCCTGACCCTAGGCGAACCTACACACGTGTGCACGAGACCTATGGACACTTGTGTCGTGTCCTACACTCGTGTGCACCTCTGCACGATACTGCACAGAGCACAGTTTACCCGATTTGGTATTTACACGCTTGGACACGTTGTGTCGTATCGTGGTGGACTCCTAGGGACACCTACGACACGTGTACATATAGGGGCAAGTTTACCAACCACTGCACTCGAGTCTTAACACGATTTTGTGTTGATTTTGGGTTTATCCCAATATTCAGTAATGAACAGTATTTCCTGGGTAAATTTCAGTATTTATTTTGAGATTCAAATTGATTTTTAATGTATATATATATGTATATTTATGTGTGTATATACATTATATATATGTATATATGTATGTGTGTGTAGGTAGAAATTTGGGTGCATTTACATAGGTATTTGTGTAGATATGTGTGTATATATACATAGGTGTATAAAAAAAAAAAAAAAAATATACATAGGTGTATATATTTGTATTGTGTGTGTGTGTGTGTGTGTGGTTTCTGTTCTCAGAAATCTGAGAACAGAACACCCCCCCCTTTTGTATCATAACAGTTCTCTCTCTAATTCACTCACTCTCTCATTTTCCTATCTCTCTCTCTATATATGTATTATATAAAGTTTTGTATATATATATATATATATATATATATATATATATATATATATATATATATATATATATATATATATATATGTTATATATATTTGGTATTAGATTATATTGTATCTATATATATATATTATATATGGCATATGAGTATACATAGTCTATAGGCCTATGTAGAATGTTTGTATAGGTATATATCTAAAGTTATATATATGTGTATATATATATATTGTATAGAGATAGATACCTATATGATATTAGCCCATGGAACCTAATTACTAGCCTATGGCCAAATTGGGGGTTGACCCTAATTTGTCTAAGTGACCCCTTGACCTAGGTACCCTAATGACCCTTGTTTGACTAGAATTGACCAAAGTCAACCTTAGGTCCAACTTGACCTAATTGACCTAGAAATGGCTTGGATGAACATAGAAGGACTAGTTGACTAAAGTTTGACTAAACCCTAACTAATTGATTTATGTTTGACCATATGGTTATGAGGATAGTCCTATGTAATTTAAGATATGTATGGGGTTAAGTGGTATACTTAGAGGTTGTGTCATGGTTTGAGTTAGTCTTATGGAGTATTGACTTAGGTAGTTGACCACTGACCTAATTACCTTATTGACTAGTCTTTGTTTGACCTAATTACCTTGTTGACTAGTCTTGTTTGACCAAAACCTTAGTTAGTCTAAGTTTGACCTAGGCTTGACCTAGATTGATCATGTTGACTAGTATTTGACTAGTTTGGCTAGAATGTTGACCAAGGGTTGACTTTAACCTAGATTAGACTTGTTTGACCTTGTTTGACCTTATTTGACTTAGTATGACTTCATGTGACCTAGTATGACTTCCTATGACCTAGTATGACTTCCTGTGACCTAGTTTGACTGTTGAGTTGACCAAGAGTTGACTTTTGACCAGATTGACCTAGAATCATGTAGTATGCATTGTATACACTATTTTTACCATTGTGGATACATTGTGACTTGTATTACTCTGATTAGGAGCCATACACCTCTCCTCAGGCAGTACATCCTCTTCAGATATTCAGTTATCAGGCGAGTACATTCTCTGACCGTTTCATACTTGCCAGGATTTATATTCTTGCTCTAGATTACTTTACTTGATGCTGATACGATTGTTATCACGGATTGATACTATATGGATCTTTTCATGAGATGTTATCCCCCTCGGGAGCATCAGATACAGCATGTTTGTGCTTTTCATGAATCATCATGTATCTCTATGCTTTCATAGATTCACGAATCGCTTGTGACTCATGTACTCTCATGTTCACAGAGCCTCTCATGAATCACCCATTTATGGGCTTATCACGAATCTTAACATAACTTGAACGGATCCTTGTGTATTGATTGGGGATGGGAGAGTGGAAATAGTCATGTGGATATTACTCTAGTAGCTATAGTCATGAATCACTCTTAGCTGTAGTCATGAATCTCCTATGCCATTCACATGTCTATATTTTTACTCTGACTCACTAGTCACTGCTAGTTCTCTATTATAGTAGATATTTCATTACAGTTATCTCTTTTACTACATGTATCTTCTTTCAGCAGTTCCTGTATTTTACTCTATTGCATGCTTTATATTTCCTATCATACTATGAACTGCGTGAGATGTATTGTGCTCGTTCCTGTCCTGACTGGACATGCTGAAAATATTACAGAGGATGAGGATGAGGCCCTGGTGTCTACCTATTATGGAGCAGGACTAGATGACACTTATGTTGTGGACCCTCAGCAGGATCCACCTGCAGCTGAGGATGTTGCCCCAGTAGTCTAGGCTAGTTTAGCTAGTCAGTCTTTTTCATATTATCTTTTTGTCTCACATTCTGAGTTGTATTTTGAGATGTTGAGATGTATAGACTCTTAGACTTATATTGTATTTTGGGTTGACATTCTGGATGTTATGTTATCCTAGACACTTGGATTTATTTCATCTATGATACTATTTTCTTGAGTTACTATCTATCTATCTGTCTTTCATTCTTCTACCCTAGCTGTGATTGAGATTGTATTCTGTTATGTCACCTCCATTCGGAGAGTATATACTGTACAGGTACTTTTATATTGTTAGATGTTTGACCTAGGATAGCGTTCTACCGCCGACACTGCGGCGTAGGCTGGACGTACCCACTTCTCGTGCCCTTACTCTAGGGTGCGGGTCGTGACAAGAATAAAAGAGAAACCCACTCGTTGCCTTGGTTACGTCTGGTGGTCACCATCTGGCTGAAAGGTAGGTAGATCCTCTGGAGCTACTCCGGTATCTGGCCATACAAAACCAGCTGGGTCAGATCCCAGAGAGAGCAAGTGCCACAAAGGAGGCTTCACTTAAGAACTAAAACCAGCAATTAGCATAAAATATAATAACATATTAAAATTAGAAATATGGAAAAATCATGATGATATGCGATAGGATAACCATAAAACTATTCAGATAACCAAGTTACAACTTTTAAACCAAATAAGGACCGGGGTTGTAACTCTTCGTCTGAACGGAACTTGGTTTTCCACCATTTATCGATAAGGTAAAACACAAGCATTCAGGTCATGTAACAATCTTGTACAGGATCAGGACAAGACTAGACTGGGTTAGACTCCATCCAATCAATCACGGCCAAGCAATGAGTACGGCTTGATACTTTAACTAACTAGGGTTATCACAGGCCTAGTTACTAGCAAGATGCAAGAAGATTGTTCCAACAGCCACAAGCCCTGCAGACCATCCAGGTTATCCAGGTCGAATATCCGTTCATGAAGGGTGCAACACATGACAGTATGCTAGAAATGTGCCCTACTCGTCGGCAAGCTACAAGTCCACTTGCGCATCCAGATAACGGGATTGCCTGTAGCTGGAAAATCTCTTCATGACTACTGGATTATTCTAGTTATTAGTCTTAGTCAATTTCAGTAGGCACTCCTGACCGTGGTACTCAGGGGTCCCTGTCCTAGACATGATGCAAGACAATACTGGTTCATTTATATAAGCACAATCGCCTACGGTGTCCAGGTCATTCATTCTTGTCATGTCAAGCTAGCCGTCGTAACAGCATATCGGGGTATATCATGTCAGGTTTACTTGTCAAGAGTACGTCACGACGGACCACTATCATGTCATGTTACTTTGTCAAGAGTGCACCACGACGGGTCACTTCCGTGTCATATAACATATTCAGAATTAACATGGTACAAGCATTCTATCAAGGGACCCAAGTTACACAGAGGGTCATGAGACAAAACTATAATGTAATAACTCAACATGGTGAAAGGAGCCCACGACTATGAAAAGTGCCATGCGGCTAAGCAAGACGGGCTCATGCGGCTCGGGAGGGAGAGCAGGCTCATGCGGCCAGGGAAAAGGGCGCATGAAAGGGGCCAGGGGTTAAGGACTCATGCGGCTCGGGGAGAACGGGCTCATACGGCCAGGGAGATCGGGCTCATGCGGCTCGGGGAGAACAGGCTCATGCGGCCAGGAAGATCGGGCTCATGCGGCTAGAAGGGGACAGGCTCATACGGCTGGAGGAAAAAGGGCGCATGCGGTTAGAGGAGAACGGGCTCATGCGGCCAGGGAGATCGGGCTCATGCGGCTCGGGAAGAACGGGCTCAGGCGGCCAGGGAGATCGGGCTCATGCAGCCAAGGGAGATCGGAATCATGCGGCTCGGGGAAATCGGGCTCATGCGGCTCGGGGAGAAGAGCGCATGCAGTTAAAAATAGCAGGCTTATACGGCAGTGGGGGAAAAAGCTCATATGACTCGGAGAGATCGGGCTCATGCGGCTCGGGGAGAAGAGCGCATGCGGTTAAGGATTATCACGACCCGCACCCACTATGAGGGTACGAGAGCGTAACAACGCCCAGCCTACGCCGCAGTGTCGGTAGTAGAACGCTGTTCTAGGTCATAAACTGTAACTAACATAATATGAATACTCTCCATAAGAAGGCCAACACAGAGGTACAACTTAATCACAATCTAGAGATAGAATATGGCACGATAAAAATAGATAAGAGAATCCTCAACTGAGGTACAACAAAAATGAAATACAAGTCTTATCATCTCTAAAAATATACAACTCTGAAAGCAAGGACAACAGCTAAACATGAAAAGAAACAGTCTAAGCTATCTATACTATGCAAGGGTATCATCCTCAGCAGCTGCCTGAACCTCCCCAGGGGTCCAGGTCGCGAGTGTCATCTAGGCAAGCTCCAAAGTAAGGGGTGCAGGGTTCCTCATCATCCTCTGTAAAATTTTCAACAGGTCCAGTCAGGACGGGAACGAGCACAGTACATCTCAACAGTTCTTAGCAGGTTAGAAAATATAATCATGCAGTAAAGTAAGATATAGATACTGAAGGAAATACAGTATATAAACAGAGAGAGAACTGTAATAGAAATATCTACTATAAGTAGAGAGCTACCAGTGACTAGTGATTTAGAGTAAAAAGTCGACATATGAACGGCTTGATTTGTACATGGCTATACTAAAGAGGTGTACATGGCTATTCTACTTTAGAATTGTTCACATGGCTATTTATACTCCCCCGTACCCCCAATTAATACACAAGGATCCAACCAGGTTATGTTATGATTCTATGTAACAGCTCCCGAAGGGTGGTAAGCCTCCGAAGGGTGGTAAGCCCCCAAAGGCTGGTAAGCCCCCGAAGGGTGGTACATAGTAGTCCCATAAATGGGGATTCTGGGAAACCCAATAAATGGGATAAGGATTCAAAGAAGACTCTGTGATCATAAGAGTATATGTCACAAGTGATCAAAGAACCAAAGAAGCATAGTGATACGCCATGTAAGTAAAACGTACAGAACATAGAGTACCCGATGCTCCCTGATGGGATAACATCTCAGGGAGGGATCCATATTGTACTAATCCGTGTGACCAATGTGACAGTATCAAGTAAAGTAATTTAATGCAGGAAAATAATTCTAAGCAGGATATGAAATAATCAGAGAATGTACTCGCCTCGTATCTGAATGTCTGAAGTAAATGTACCGTCCGAGATGAGGTACCTAACTCCTAGTTACAGCAACACAAGTCAAGATGTATACAGAGGGTGATATATGAAATGTACAATACATCTGCATGCTGTCTAGGTCAAACTAGACCAAAGTCAACTCTCGGTCAACTCTAGTCAACTAGACTAGTCAAACTAGGTCAACTAGGTCAAGTCCTAGCCCAACAAGTCTAATAAGTCTCACTAGGCCTAACCAAACCTAGTCTAGCAATCACACACCAATCACAAGGCTATACAAGCCAAACACAAGCCATTACATTCAATATTATACATAAGAGAAGGAAACTAGCATGTAAGCTATGTGTGTGTGTGAACATGGAGGTGTACATGAAAAGAGAATTCAACACTAGGCCCTATATGTAAAATCCCCTATTTTTTTAAATTATTTTTTATTTTATTTTATTAGACTTAAAAATGAATTTATACAATTTATGGTTTTATTTTTTTTAGAAGGACCTTAGCCACTGTTGAATTTTGTAACACAAGACTACCATGAATTTTTAGCACGGAAAATGTAGCAGTGTGCCTTGACTAGTACATTAGCCATGCCGGGGGAAGCCTAGCCATGGTGATGACCAAACTAGGAAAACCAGCCAGAGTTGTGAATGCACTTATTTAAAGTATTTTAATTAAATATTATTTTATATATTGATTTTTAGATGACCCGGTTTGTCCAATTCAGTCCGAACTGGGCCCAAACCAAATTTTAGCCCATGTAAGCAGGTAGTGCAACCAAATGTGACCATGTAGACATATTTTATGTACTTAGAAATATCTCCTAAATTATTTTAGAATTTTATGTACAATTTCTAATTATTTAAATATTTGTACAATTATTGGTATTTTATTTTTAAATAATATTTTATAAGATTGTACATGTTTCTGGACCCGGATAAGGGTGTGTGGTACAGTTCATCCATTGGAGCAATTTTTATTAATTTATTATTATTAAAGTTATTTTGTGGAGACTTAATAAACATGTTTTCCTATTTAAATATTATTACTATTTTGAGTTGATTTATTAAGGATTGAATTTATATATATATGTAGATATGCTCAAATATATTAAATAATTGGATAGTTGACTTTTAAATGGTATTTAAATTTTAAATAGATTTTTTGGTGTTTTTATGGATATATACATATGTAGATATAGATATTTATATTTAAAAGTTTTAAAAAGATTTAGAAAAAAAAAATAATAAGTTAATAGGTAGTCGGCCCCACCCGACCACCCACCAACCCACGAATTGAGTAAGCTGCTCACGGAAAGGGGAGGGGGGGAACCCAACTCACAGAAGCCACAGCAACTGTGGCCGAATTGTTTTATTATTATTTTTTTTCCTTTACATATATAACAATATATATATATATATATATATATATATATATATATATATATATATATATATATATATATATATATATGTTTTAAAGGGAAATCCAAAACCTAATCTCTCCTCCTCCACTCTCCTTCCTTCCTTCCTCCTCTCACCTTTGTCCCCATACTTCTCCTCAGCGTGCATGCCAGCCTCGCCGGAGCGACAGCATCTCCGCCTCCCGGTCGTCACGACGACAACAACAACAGTTTTCGACTTTAAGGTATCCCACTTCTCCGATCGATATCTCTCTTATTTTAACTCCGTTTTTAGATCCGTAAATTCATGTAGAAAGCCCACATGACCCTCTATCATCCCCTTCAAATAGATTTATTTATTCTACAATAAATTTTAGTTTTAATTAAATTAAAAATCTCGAAAAATCAGTTTTTATAAACCTTAAAAAAACCCCGTACGAGGTACGTCCCGACAAATCGGGCGACCCCGTCGCAAACCGAGAGTACCGAAAGGTCCGTATCGACTTCGCGGACGTGCGGACTTTGACGGAATTCAAATTGGTTGCGTGTGCGCGAGAATTTGATCCGTATCCGTCAAATTTTTCCGTATCGGACTTTTCAAAATTTCCCAATTACTTTCTGCACACTCATCAAATCGCGATGAAACTTGCGCCATTGGACTCGAAATATTTTTCTGGTCCTATGAGCCAAGTTTGGTCCGATTCTGAGACAGTTGATCGGGACGCTATTTTGGCGGGCCCACAATCCCACTTAACGGACGATTTTGTGTACAGCCCACCGGAATCCAAAATTGGACATACCGTTGGGTTCGTCTCATCAAAATAAATCTGTAGACATATAGTTTGACGACTTTAGAGACCGTAGGTTCTGGCGCGTATTTCGGGGCAAAGCGGGTCCAACGGCGGACATCGATTTGACCCAAAATTACGATTTTGTCTCCGTTCCAGAATTTAACTTTTGGACTGGCATTTCCTAGATATATCTTATATTCCAAACTCGTTCGTGATGTTTGTTGCAGCATCCGGAGTCATCTGCGGGATTTGGCTTTTCTTGCTTTATTTATTTGCCGGTTCGAGCTACTGGATTATTCTCTTTTGCACATAACCTCAGGCAAGACACCTTGCCTTTACTGTTTAAATTTTTGCTCAATATCATGCATGCTTTTTCTTTATGTTGTTCTTTCAAAATTATATATATATGCAAATTATTATATTTTATGCAATTGGCTTAGAGTTAAGGGACGACCGTATGTTTAGTGCATCTCATAAACTGTCACGATGTGCCACGGATTGTGTGTGAGTTATGAGTCGCATATACATGCGGACTTACGTGCTGACTGATCATTGGTGCGTATAGGCCGTGCGTTAGGATATAACTGCCAATAGATTTTTTTTAGAAGACTTGGCAGTTATTAAGGATTAAAACAGTATCGTGGAGTCGATACATGTATAGTATCATTGGGGGGAGGAGACAGTTATTAGCGTAGGGGATACATTTATTTTTACACACATTTTGGGCTGAGGGTGACTCTAATGAGCACTACCTTCTGCTCAGAGCCGATAGCGTCTCGGATGAGCGCTACTTGACGGCCACTCTCTATTACTTGCTTGCGTGAATCCGTTACAGCCCCTGCGTAGAACGTTGTCCTCAAAATGCATATCACATAGGATGGTTAGGAACCTTTACTCATGCATACTTTTCTGTTGAGCTTTATTATTCAGTTTATTGGCATGATATTATGTGTCTTGTTACGTCCCTCTGAGGACCTGGTTATCTCTCCAGGTGTGTCTTGTGATTTTTTGCAGGTGCTCTAGCTAAGGCCATGTCTTGCGCTCTATTCTTCGAGATGTTGCTTTTGTATCGCCATCTCCTTCGCGTGACCAAATTATTTCCTTGTATAATTCTTTCTTATTTAAATTAGTTGGTAGTGGATTTGTCTCCGCCCAACGATTGTATACATGACAAACTCAAAGTTGCTTTTATATTATTATTTATCTTTGTGGACGAGATTTAGTGTCTTAGCTTTCTATATTTTACAGCTTATGTATACAAATGAGCCATATATTTACTCGTATGTATACAGCTGGCATGATACGTATCTAGTCTCAAGTATTTGGGACTGGGACGTTACATGTTTTTGTGGTGGCCCATGCAGGTCAAGTTTGTCACTTCGGTTACGTTACTGTACCGATGTGAGCCTGTAACATAGGATTAGAATCTAGGAATCTCATCCATACAACTTGACCTTTTTCCCTTGGCTTCAAATTTTGAACTCTCGTCCGACTTTCTTGAATTGCATCTTGCTTGATTCCTTTCTACCGTTGATTCTTATTTTCGTGCTTAGTGTCAACTAGGAAGATGACTACACTAGTATATGCTCATAGGTCAAACACATATGGCTAGAATGGTTATATTGGCAATTGGAATACATTCAAGACTCTAATTGAGTTAAAAATGCTTTTTAGTGTGATTTAATGATTAGTAATTGGTAAAGTAGGATATTACCATGGAAAGTTTTAACCTTGAGATTTCTAAATAGTAAACGCCAGAGGATTTATAGAATTTTATACTTGGTTTAAGAAATTGATTAATTTTCAAGATTTGATATTTATGATTTATGGGATTATAGTTATACATCCTTGCACAAGTATAAAATTGATTTGCTTTTCGAGTTATGATATCTATGAGTTTTGGGGGATAGATATACATCTTTGAACAAATATAAAAATTTATTTGATTTTCGAGTTTTGATGTTTATGATTTATTGTATTATAGTTATACACCTTTGAACAGTTATAAATTTGGTTTGAAAATGATCTTAGCTTTTAAAAATGGCCATAGAAATTATTTAAATTTGAGTTGTACAACTTGCGATTTTCGTGTTTATTAAATTTTGAATTTTAAGTGGAAGTAATGACGGTGAATTTTGGTTTAAATATTCGAAAGTTATGAAAACGATTTTTGAGAAATTTTTATTTTAAATGGTGCCCTATGATTGAGGATTTACAAATCTATTTAGATTTTTGGTAAAAAAAAAAAGATTTTGACTGATAAGATTATTGGAAAATTTAGTTTAATGAGGGATTGCTAATATTAAAATTTTTGGGAGAAATTCGAAGGATGTGATGGAAAGTTATTTTGATTGATTAAAGGAAGTTACCATTTAAAAGTTGTGACTTTGTTGGAATAACCTAGCATGAATAGAAGTTAAAATTGATGAGAGCATTGAGCTTAATTTTTTTGAGATTGCTTTTAATATGCTAAGAGTTTTATTATGAGTTATTGGAAAATTTTAGAGTGTTAAATTTTGATTGATTATGAATTTTTTATGGATTCGTAAATTATGAACTCTTGAGTTAAATAGTTGAATTTAAACGTTAATTTTGGAAAAGGTTAGTAGTAACGTGATAAGATTTTGCTTTGAGATTTAAGAAAGTGATTTAAATTTTTATGATGAATTTGAACGGCTTGGAGGGAATACAAATTTTGGTGGTATATTTTCGAAAGTTTATTTTTTGAAACTTTTGGAGGATACTTGAGCTAAAATTTTAATGGTAGGCCCCAAGATAATCCTACTGAGTATTCCACACTAATTGCCATGTCACTCATGACCATGATAGTAGTATATACACAAGTGTTGTTAGTCATCTACCCAGCTATGTGACTGTATTACCACCTCGACTTACTCGACATTCCTTCAATTCTAGATATTTTAATTGTGACCTTCTAACCCATTTGCAATTTGAATAATTAGTTAATGGTCCCTTAACTGTATGCATCTATGAGACTATCTTCTCTTCGAAATTGTGTTCCTAAATTATTTTTGCGGGATTCTTTAATTAATTTTATCTCATGCTTTAACTTGATCTCCTTTATTACTGTGAATTAATTATCACCTCGTGAACTCCCACTTTCTATTTTAGATCTTTTGGCATCCCTTACCGTGACTTGGATATTTGGAGTACAATACTAGACTTTTTCCTCCAACAAATTCCATATGTAAGGCAAGACAAGTCCACCTCCATGTAGATTTATCATGTCCCACTAAAGTACGTCTTCTTGTACACAATTTTTATGATATGACCTTCTGGTCAAAATGGCCAAACTATAACCTCTACCATGACACCAAAATACTTTCCGACTTCAATTAAGAGATCCAACCTTGACTCAATCCCTTAACCTGATAGGTGAATTTTGTTCTACGTAGTTCCTTAAATGCTTAAATTTGTGCTTTATCTTGATTGCTTAACCAATTGTCTCATCCCATTACTAGTTTAACTCTTGTAAGTTGGGTAGAATACCTCACGGCCCAACAAAGCCTTTGTCCTTGTAACTCATGTGGATAAGTTTGCTTAGACTATAAATTCAGAGGGCCCTACCTTATCTAGTCTACCAAGCCATAAATGAAGAAATACTAGGACAACTGTATAGGCCCAAACTTCAGGCGAGCATTGATTTTAAAAGATCTTGGACTATTTAATTTCCTTCATCAGTACCTCCCTTGCTCATATTTTGACTATCTCATGCTTCTAATGTAGCTTCAGTTTTGCAAGCTTATTTCATTATCAAGCTTGATCATGACATATTTTATTGGGTGCACCCACTAACATATTGTCTAATCAGAACCGGTGCATGATGGTCTGATCAACCTATTGCACTTTGGTTCGCTTATCATATCTTATTCTATGCGGATGGAGACATAGTTAAACCTGCCTTAGAGTCTCTTCCGCGACAGCCTTGGCAATTCTCTTTTGAATTATTTTTGCCGCCTATGAACCCCGTAATTCGTACTCAATATATAACACCGTCTTTGAAACCTTTGTTGTTCTTGTCTTTTACTTATTTTGGAAAGACAAGGCACTGTACTTGCTAGATAGACTCAAGGTATCATCTTTGGTTGTCCAATCGGTTAATTATACACAAATGTAGATAGCCACCGACCGACTCATGTGGCTGTATCCTCGCCTTTAACTACTCCTCGTTCCTTAACCCTAGAATTTTTATCGAGTCCTCCCAAGTATTCTTGAGCACTCGAGAATGATTTTAATCGTTCACTTAAATCTAACTCTCAACCCAGATGATTAGTATCCAGTTTTCTCTCAAGGAACCATATATTCTAAACGTCTAATTATCCTCTTCGATCTACTAAATTTCTCACTATTTTTATTCAGGTTATCAAATTTTGTTACCTTCATTAGCAACCCTTATTCAATTCCATAACCATGATATATTTTTGTATACATCGACTCCACAATTTTCTAATGCATGGTGGTGTTGAACGCCGTTTTATCGCCTCCTCCAAAATGTAATTGTATTTTGGTATTGACGAACTCTTCCTATCCCTCAACCCTATGTACCCTATTAATCTTGAATTTCGAGGACGAAATTCTTGTAAGTTGGATAGGATGTAAAATTCCCTATTTTTTTAAATTATTTTTTATTTTATTTTATTAGACTTAAAAATGAATTTATACAATTTATGGTTTTATTTTTATTTAGAAGGACCTTAGCTACTGTTGAATTTTGTAACACAAGACTACCATGAATTTTTAGCACGAAAAATGTAGCAGTGTGCCTTGACTAGTACATTAGCCATGCCGGAGGAAGCCTAGCCATGGTGATGACCAAACTAGGAAAACCAGACAGAGTTGTGAATGCACTTATTTAAAATATTTTAATTAAATATTATTTTATATATTAATTTTTAGATGACCCGGTTTGTCCAATTCAGTCCGAACTGGGCCCAAACCAAATTTTAGCCCATGTAAGCAGGTAGTGCGACCAAATGTGACCATGGAGACATATTTTATGTACTTAGAAATATCTCCTAAATTATTTTAGAATTTTATGTACAATTTCTAATTATTTAAATATTTGTACAATTATTGGTATTTTATTTTTAAATAATATTTTACAAGATTGTACATGTTTCTGGACCCGGATAAGGGTGTGTGGTACAGTTCAACCATTGGAGCAATTTTTATTAATTTATTATTATTAAAGTTATTTTGTGGAGACTTAATAAACATGTTTTCCTATTTAAATATTATTACTATTTTGAGTTGATTTATTAAGGATTGAATTTATATATATATGTAGATATGCTCAAATATATTAAATAATTGGATAGTTGACTTTTAAATGGTATTTAAATTTTAAATAGATTTTTTGGTGTTTTTATGGATATATACATATGTAGATATAGATATTTATATTTAAAAGTTTTAAAAAGATTTAGAAAAAAAAAATAATAAGTTAATAGGTAGTCGGCCCCACCCGACCACCCACCAACCCACGAATTGAGTAAGCTGCTCACGGAAAGGGGAGGGGGGGAACCCAACTCACAGAAGCCACAGCAACTGTGGCCGAATTGTTTTATTATTATTTTTTTTCCTTTACATATATAACAATATATATATATATATATATATATATATATATATATATATATATATATATATATATATATATATATATATATATATGTTTTAAAGGGAAATCCAAAACCTAATCTCTCCTCCTCCACTCTCCTTCCTTCCTTCCTCCTCTCACCTTTGTCCCCATACTTCTCCTCAGCGTGCATGCCAGCCTCGCCGGAGCGACAGCATCTCCGCCTCCCGGTCGTCACGACGACAACAACAACAGTTTTCGACTTTAAGGTATCCCACTTCTCCGATCGATATCTCTCTTATTTTAACTCCGTTTTTAGATCCGTAAATTCATGTAGAAAGCCCACATGACCCTCTATCATCCCCTTCAAATAGATTTATTTATTCTACAATAAATTTTAGTTTTAATTAAATTAAAAATCTCGAAAAATCAGTTTTTATAAACCTTAAAAAAACCCCGTACGAGGTACGTCCCGACAAATCGGGCGACCCCGTCGCAAACCGAGAGTACCGAAAGGTCCGTATCGACTTCGCGGACGTGCGGACTTTGACGGAATTCAAATTGGTTGCGTGTGCGCGAGAATTTGATCCGTATCCGTCAAATTTTTCCGTATCGGACTTTTCAAAATTTCCCAATTACTTTCTGCACACTCATCAAATCGCGATGAAACTTGCGCCATTGGACTCGAAATATTTTTCTGGTCCTATGAGCCAAGTTTGGTCCGATTCTGAGACAGTTGATCGGGACGCTATTTTGGCGGGCCCACAATCCCACTTAACGGACGATTTTGTGTACAGCCCACCGGAATCCAAAATTGGACATACCGTTGGGTTCGTCTCATCAAAATAAATCTGTAGACATATAGTTTGACGACTTTAGAGACCGTAGGTTCTGGCGCGTATTTCGGGGCAAAGCGGGTCCAACGGCGGACATCGATTTGACCCAAAATTACGATTTTGTCTCCGTTCCAGAATTTAACTTTTGGACTGGCATTTCCTAGATATATCTTATATTCCAAACTCGTTCGTGATGTTTGTTGCAGCATCCGGAGTCATCTGCGGGATTTGGCTTTTCTTGCTTTATTTATTTGCCGGTTCGAGCTACTGGATTATTCTCTTTTGCACATAACCTCAGGCAAGACACCTTGCCTTTACTGTTTAAATTTTTGCTCAATATCATGCATGCTTTTTCTTTATGTTGTTCTTTCAAAATTATATATATATGCAAATTATTATATTTTATGCAATTGGCTTAGAGTTAAGGGACGACCGTATGTTTAGTGCATCTCATAAACTGTCACGATGTGCCACGGATTGTGTGTGAGTTATGAGTCGCATATACATGCGGACTTACGTGCTGACTGATCATTGGTGCGTATAGGCCGTGCGTTAGGATATAACTGCCAATAGATTTTTTTTAGAAGACTTGGCAGTTATTAAGGATTAAAACAGTATCGTGGAGTCGATACATGTATAGTATCATTGGGGGGAGGAGACAGTTATTAGCGTAGGGGATACATTTATTTTTACACACATTTTGGGCTGAGGGTGACTCTAATGAGCACTACCTTCTGCTCAGAGCCGATAGCGTCTCGGATGAGCGCTACTTGACGGCCACTCTCTATTACTTGCTTGCGTGAATCCGTTACAGCCCCTGCGTAGAACGTTGTCCTCAAAATGCATATCACATAGGATGGTTAGGAACCTTTACTCATGCATACTTTTCTGTTGAGCTTTATTATTCAGTTTATTGGCATGATATTATGTGTCTTGTTACGTCCCTCTGAGGACCTGGTTATCTCTCCAGGTGTGTCTTGTGATTTTTTGCAGGTGCTCTAGCTAAGGCCATGTCTTGCGCTCTATTCTTCGAGATGTTGCTTTTGTATCGCCATCTCCTTCGCGTGACCAAATTATTTCCTTGTATAATTCTTTCTTATTTAAATTAGTTGGTAGTGGATTTGTCTCCGCCCAACGATTGTATACATGACAAACTCAAAGTTGCTTTTATATTATTATTTATCTTTGTGGACGAGATTTAGTGTCTTAGCTTTCTATATTTTACAGCTTATGTATACAAATGAGCCATATATTTACTCGTATGTATACAGCTGGCATGATACGTATCTAGTCTCAAGTATTTGGGACTGGGACGTTACATGTTTTTGTGGTGGCCCATGCAGGTCAAGTTTGTCACTTCGGTTACGTTACTGTACCGATGTGAGCCTGTAACATAGGATTAGAATCTAGGAATCTCATCCATACAACTTGACCTTTTTCCCTTGGCTTCAAATTTTGAACTCTCGTCCGACTTTCTTGAATTGCATCTTGCTTGATTCCTTTCTACCGTTGATTCTTATTTTCGTGCTTAGTGTCAACTAGGAAGATGACTACACTAGTATATGCTCATAGGTCAAACACATATGGCTAGAATGGTTATATTGGCAATTGGAATACATTCAAGACTCTAATTGAGTTAAAAATGCTTTTTAGTGTGATTTAATGATTAGTAATTGGTAAAGTAGGATATTACCATGGAAAGTTTTAACCTTGAGATTTCTAAATAGTAAACGCCAGAGGATTTATAGAATTTTATACTTGGTTTAAGAAATTGATTAATTTTCAAGATTTGATATTTATGATTTATGGGATTATAGTTATACATCCTTGCACAAGTATAAAATTGATTTGCTTTTCGAGTTATGATATCTATGAGTTTTGGGGGATAGATATACATCTTTGAACAAATATAAAAATTTATTTGATTTTCGAGTTTTGATGTTTATGATTTATTGTATTATAGTTATACACCTTTGAACAGTTATAAATTTGGTTTGAAAATGATCTTAGCTTTTAAAAATGGCCATAGAAATTATTTAAATTTGAGTTGTACAACTTGCGATTTTCGTGTTTATTAAATTTTGAATTTTAAGTGGAAGTAATGACGGTGAATTTTGGTTTAAAATATTCGAAAGTTATGAAAACGATTTTTGAGAAATTTTTATTTTAAATGGTGCCCTATGATTGAGGATTTACAAATCTATTTAGATTTTTGGTAAAAAAAAAAGATTTTGACTGATAAGATTATTGGAAAATTTAGTTTAATGAGGGATTGCTAATATTAAAATTTTTGGGAGAAATTCGAAGGATGTGATGGAAAGTTATTTTGATTGATTAAAGGAAGTTACCATTTAAAAGTTGTGACTTTGTTGGAATAACCTAGCATGAATAGAAGTTAAAATTGATGAGAGCATTGAGCTTAATTTTTTTGAGATTGCTTTTAATATGCTAAGAGTTTTATTATGAGTTATTGGAAAATTTTAGAGTGTTAAATTTTTGATTGATTATGAATTTTTTATGGATTCGTAAATTATGAACTCTTGAGTTAAATAGTTGAATTTAAACGTTAATTTTGGAAAAGGTTAGTAGTAACGTGATAAGATTTTGCTTTGAGATTTAAGAAAGTGATTTAAATTTTTATGATGAATTTGAACGGCTTGGAGGGAATACAAATTTTGGTGGTATATTTTCGAAAGTTTATTTTTTGAAACTTTTGGAGGATACTTGAGCTAAAATTTTAATGGTAGGCCCCAAGATAATCCTACTGAGTATTCCACACTAATTGCCATGTCACTCATGACCATGATAGTAGTATATACACAAGTGTTGTTAGTCATCTACCCAGCTATGTGACTGTATTACCACCTCGACTTACTCGACATTCCTTCAATTCTAGATATTTTAATTGTGACCTTCTAACCCATTTGCAATTTGAATAATTAGTTAATGGTCCCTTAACTGTATGCATCTATGAGACTATCTTCTCTTCGAAATTGTGTTCCTAAATTATTTTTGCGGGATTCTTTAATTAATTTTATCTCATGCTTTAACTTGATCTCCTTTATTACTGTGAATTAATTATCACCTCGTGAACTCCCACTTTCTATTTTAGATCTTTTGGCATCCCTTACCGTGACTTGGATATTTGGAGTACAATACTAGACTTTTTCCTCCAACAAATTCCATATGTAAGGCAAGACAAGTCCACCTCCATGTAGATTTATCATGTCCCACTAAAGTACGTCTTCTTGTACACAATTTTTATGATATGACCTTCTGGTCAAAATGGCCAAACTATAACCTCTACCATGACACCAAAATACTTTCCGACTTCAATTAAGAGATCCAACCTTGACTCAATCCCTTAACCTGATAGGTGAATTTTGTTCTACGTAGTTCCTTAAATGCTTAAATTTGTGCTTTATCTTGATTGCTTAACCAATTGTCTCATCCCATTACTAGTTTAACTCTTGTAAGTTGGGTAGAATACCTCACGGCCCAACAAAGCCTTTGTCCTTGTAACTCATGTGGATAAGTTTGCTTAGACTATAAATTCAGAGGGCCCTACCTTATCTAGTCTACCAAGCCATAAATGAAGAAATACTAGGACAACTGTATAGGCCCAAACTTCAGGCGAGCATTGATTTTAAAAGATCTTGGACTATTTAATTTCCTTCATCAGTACCTCCCTTGCTCATATTTTGACTATCTCATGCTTCTAATGTAGCTTCAGTTTTGCAAGCTTATTTCATTATCAAGCTTGATCATGACATATTTTATTGGGTGCACCCACTAACATATTGTCTAATCAGAACCGGTGCATGATGGTCTGATCAACCTATTGCACTTTGGTTCGCTTATCATATCTTATTCTATGCGGATGGAGACATAGTTAAACCTGCCTTAGAGTCTCTTCCGCGACAGCCTTGGCAATTCTCTTTTGAATTATTTTTGCCGCCTATGAACCCCGTAATTCGTACTCAATATATAACACCGTCTTTGAAACCTTTGTTGTTCTTGTCTTTTACTTATTTTGGAAAGACAAGGCACTGTACTTGCTAGATAGACTCAAGGTATCATCTTTGGTTGTCCAATCGGTTAATTATACACAAATGTAGATAGCCACCGACCGACTCATGTGGCTGTATCCTCGCCTTTAACTACTCCTCGTTCCTTAACCCTAGAATTTTTATCGAGTCCTCCCAAGTATTCTTGAGCACTCGAGAATGATTTTAATCGTTCACTTAAATCTAACTCTCAACCAGATGATTAGTATCCAGTTTTCTCTCAAGGAACCATATATTCTAAACGTCTAATTATCCTCTTCGATCTACTAAATTTCTCACTATTTTTATTCAGGTTATCAAATTTTGTTACCTTCATTAGCAACCCTTATTCAATTCCATAACCATGATATATTTTTGTATACATCGACTCCACAATTTTCTAATGCATGGTGGTGTTGAACGCCGTTTTATCGCCTCCTCCAAAATGTAATTGTATTTTGGTATTGACGAACTCTTCCTATCCCTCAACCCTATGTACCCTATTAATCTTGAATTTCGAGGACGAAATTCTTGTAAGTTGGATAGGATGTAAAATTCCCTATTTTTTTAAATTATTTTTTATTTTATTTTATTAGACTTAAAAATGAATTTATACAATTTATGGTTTTATTTTTATTTAAAAGGACCTTAGCTACTGTTGAATTTTGTAACACAAGACTACCATGAATTTTTAGCACGAAAAATGTAGCAGTGTGCCTTGACTAGTACATTAGCCATGCCGGAGGAAGCCTAGCCATGGTGATGACCAAACTAGGAAAACCAGACAGAGTTGTGAATGCACTTATTTAAAATATTTTAATTAAATATTATTTTATATATTAATTTTTAGATGACCCGGTTTGTCCAATTCAGTCCGAACTGGGCCCAAACCAAATTTTAGCCCATGTAAGCAGGTAGTGCGACCAAATGTGACCATGGAGACATATTTTATGTACTTAGAAATATCTCCTAAATTATTTTAGAATTTTATGTACAATTTCTAATTATTTAAATATTTGTACAATTATTGGTATTTTATTTTTAAATAATATTTTACAAGATTGTACATGTTTCTGGACCCGGATAAGGGTGTGTGGTACAGTTCAACCATTGGAGCAATTTTTATTAATTTATTATTATTAAAGTTATTTTGTGGAGACTTAATAAACATGTTTTCCTATTTAAATATTATTACTATTTTGAGTTGATTTATTAAGGATTGAATTTATATATATATGTAGATATGCTCAAATATATTAAATAATTGGATAGTTGACTTTTAAATGGTATTTAAATTTTAAATAGATTTTTTGGTGTATTTATGGATATATACATATGTAGATATAGATATTTATATTTAAAAGTTTTAAAAAGATTTAGAAAAAAAATAATAAGTTAATAAGTGGTCGGCCCCACCCGACCACCCACCAACCCACGAATTGAGCAAGCTGCTCACGGAAAGGGGAGGGGGGGAACACAACTCACAGAAGCCACAGCAACTGTGGCCGAATTGTTTTATTATTATTATTTTTTCCTTTACATATATAACAATATATATATATATATATATATATATATATATATATATATATATATATATATATATATATATATATATATATATATATGTTTTAAAGGGAAATCCAAAACCTAATCTCTCCTCCTCCACTCTCCTTCCTTCCTTCCTCCTCTCACCTCTGTCCCCTTACTTCTCCTCGGCGTGCGTGCCAGCCTCGCCGGAGCGACAGCATCTCCGCCTCCCGGTCGTCACGACGACAACAACAACAGTTTTCCACTTTAAGGTATCCCACTTCCCCGATCGATATCTTCCTTATTTTATCTTTGTTTTTAGATCCGTAAATTCGTATAGAAAGCCCACATGACCCTCTATCATCCCCTTCAAATAGATTTATTTATTCTGCAATAAATTTCAGTTTTAATTAAATTAAAAATCTCGAAAAATTAGTTTTTATAAACCTTAAAAAAAAACCGTACGAGGTACGTCCCGACAAACCGGGCGACCCCGTCGCAAACCGAGAGTACCGAAAGGTCCGTATCGACTTCGCGGACGTGCGGGCTTTGGCGAAATTCAAATTGGTTGCGTGTGCGCGACGAATTTGACCCGTATCCGTCAAATTTTTTCGTATCGGGCTTTTCGAAATTTCCCAATTACTTTGTGCACACTCATCAAATCGCGATGAAACTTGCGCCATTGGACTCAAAATATTTTTCTGGTCCTGTGAGCCAAGTTTGGTCCGATTCTGAGACAGTTGATCGGGGCGCTATTTTGGCGGGCCCACAATCCCACTCAACGGGCAATTTTGTGTACAGCCCACTGGAATCCAAAATTGGACATACCGTTGGGTTCTCCTCATCAAAATAAATCTGTAGACATGTAGTTTGACGACTTTAGAGACCGTAGGTTCTGGCGCACATTTCGGTGCAAAGCGGGTCCAACGGCGGACATCGATTTGACCCAAAATTACGATTTTGCCCCCGTTCCAGAATTTAACTTTTGGACAGGCGTTTCCTAGACATATCTTATATTCCAAACTCGTTCGTGATGTTTGTTGCAGCATCCGGAGTCATCTGCGGGATTTGGCTTTTCTTGCTTTGTTTGTTTGCCGGTTCGAGCTACTGGATTATTCTCTTTTGCACATAACCTCAGGCAAGACACCTTGCCTTTACTGTTTAAATTTTTGCTCAATATCATGCATGCTTTTTCTTTATGTTGTTCTTTCAAAATTATATGTATATGCAAATTATTATATTTTATGCAATTGGCTTAGAGTTAAGGGACCACCGTATGTTTAGTGCATCTCATAAACTGTCACGATGTGCCACGGATTGTGTGTGAGTTGTGAGTCGCATATACATGCGGACTTGCGTACTGACTGATCATTGGTGCGTACAGGCCGTGCGTTAGGATATAACTGCCAATAGATTTTTTTTAGAAGACTTGGCAGTTATTAAGGATTAAAACAGTGTCGTGGAGTCGATACATGTATAGTATCATTGGGGGGAGGGGACAGTTATTAGCGTAGGGGCTACATTTATTTTTACACACATTTTGGGCCGAGGGTGACTCTTATGAGCACTACCTTCTGCTCAGGGCCGATAGCGTCTCGGATGAGCGCTACTTGACGGCCACTCTCTATTACTTGCTTGCGTGAATCCGTTACAGCCCCTGCGTAGAACGTTGTCCTCAAAATGCATATCACATAGGATGGTTAGGAACCTTTACTCATGCATACTTTTCTGTTGAGCTTTATTATTCAGTTTATTGGCATGATATTATGTGTCTTGTTACGTCCCTCTGAGGACCTGGTTATCTCTCCAGGTGTGTCTTGTGATTTTCTGCAGGTGCTCTAGCTAAGGCCATGTCTTGTGCTCTATTCTTCGAGATGTTGCTTTTGGATCGCCATCTCCTTCGCGTGACCAAATCATTTCCTTGTATAATTCTTTCTTATTTAAATTAGTTGGTAGTGGATTTGTCTCCGCCCAACGATTGTATACATGACAAACTCAAAATTGCTTTTATATTATTATTTATCTTTGTGGATGAGAATTACTTTTATATTATTATTTATCTTTGTGGATGAGATTTAGTGTCTTGGCTTTCTACATTTTACAGCTTATGTATACAAACGAGCCATATATTTACTCGTATGTATGCAGCTGGCATGATACGTATCTAGTCTCAAGTATTTGGGACTGGGACGTTACACTATATCACATATATGTATATATAACTATAGGAAAACTCTATTTACCGCATTAACACATTTAGCCATGTATAGTATATATATATATATATATATATATATATATATATATAGAGAGAGAGAGAGAGAGAGATAGAGAAGAGCATGTAATGTGTTCATGTGTGTTAGTGAGAGTGTACAAGAGTGTCCATAGGAGGGTGTGTGGGTAAAACAGTGTGTCAAGAATGGCAGTTAGCAAAACAGGAATACAAAACAGTGTACTAATGTGAACTGTGTGTGTGTAGTGGAAAGTGAATGTAAATCTTTACATGTGTGTTCTCAGGTTTTTAAGGATCAATCTCAGGAAAACAGGGTGTTCTCTGTCCTTGTGCATATACATGTGTGTGAAGAAACTCAGTTTCATGCCAGGTTTCAGCTTGTGTGAGTGTGTGAGTTCAAGTGTCAGTTTACATATCAGTCCAACCATTTATCAATACTTGACAACACCAAAACCCCTACATCCACATGTGAATCTCATTTCAGTCAAAAGCATTCAATAGTAGAAATCGAAACCTATCTAAAATATGACTGAATCTCAGGTTAAGTTCCCAGGAATAGGGAATCAAAGTGACAGTTAATAAATAGGGTTTTCAGGAATTAGGAATTTACAGTTTTGTGTGTGTAGAGAGTAATTGGAAAACAAGGCAGTGAAGGGTGTTTAGTGAACCTGTGTACAATGTCAAATGGAACCCAGTGAAGAAAAACCTGGAATCAGTTCAGTTTGCAAAACAGTGTACAGGCTGTTAGGAAATCTCATGTTAATGAAATCAACCCCAGTTATTCAAACCCTTGAACTTAATCCACATACATTCATCTAAGTTAACTCTTGAAATGAAACAGCCTAGATTCAACATCCACCAATACAAAACATGAACCAAATCTCAGTTAACATTATCAGTGAATCTCAGGATAATGTGAACTGTGTGTGTTCAATCAGGGAATCAAATCAGTGAACTCATGATACATTCAGTTTCAGGTTTACATGTGTAGGTGTGTGTAGTGAAAGAAAACATGAGAGAGTGAATGGTGAACTGTAATTATTAAAGAACAGTGAGCTAATCAAACAATGTGGCATGGCATTGGAGATTAACACCCTGAAAAACAGTGAACAATGTTCCTTTGTTCAAATCCTAGAAACAGTGGCATATTAGCAAATGTGGAATCTGTGAATGGCAAACTTGTGTGCGTGTTAGGAGAGATACATGAGTGTGTCACTGGAAGACAAGGCAATACAAACTGTGTAAACTGAATGGGAAGCAACAGTGTTAGACAATGTAAAACAGTGGCTATATCAATGTAAAAATCAGTGATATAATAATGGGTTATTCTCAGGAAATAGGAATTATTTCAATACAGTTCTCATAAAGGAAAGGAAAACAGTTCAGCAAATGGGAAAACAAGGATCTCATTCTCAGTTCTCAGTTCAAATGAAATCACATCAAACCAACATAATCATTCAATACAATTTAAGGAATTAAATCTCAGGTTTAAAGTTCAGGGAAAATCAGTGACTTGAAATGAAAACTCAGTTAAAGAGTGAGCTATCCCCTTGAAAAACCAATCCATAATCCACACGACAGTTCTAAAACTAAAATCCCAGATTAGGAACCCATTCAGTTACAGTTCACTAAGGAAAAGGAATCAGTTAATGATAAAATCATGCATCCATATCTCAGGAAAAATGTGAAATGAGAATCTCAGGTCACACATTAGTTCAATAACAGTTAAGTAGGAAGGAAACAATTTCCCAGTTTTCTTTTCATTAAACCCAATCTAACATGTCACTAACTAACAGTAGTCTAACACATTTGTATAGGAATTAACATAGTAATTTAGACATCAATTCAGTGAAAAGCATGGAATTAAATTCCGGATTTTAGAAATCATTAAGGAAGTATCAGCCTTCACTCTTGCACAGTCCAATCCCATATTCGAATCTCATTACTCTAGTGAAAAACCTAATCTATCTTGTAAAATCAAACTAACATGTACTAATACATTTGTGCAGATGATTAAATCATGAAAATTAATATCAAAACAGTTATGAACTGGAATTTAATATCAGAAAACTGAAACTGGGTGAAAGTATCAATCGAATGCAAATTCAAACCAATTTCCATCCGACCTTTAAACTAACATGTAACCCTAATCTATCATAGATAATACATCATATTTAGGTTCAATTTAACAATTAAAAACACTATTTAAAACATTTAAAAATGAATCAAATAGGGAAACAAAATATGCACTGATACACGCACAGTGCAGTGGACAGCCTCGTGCACGTATTCGTGCAAGTCTAGGACACGACACAAGTGTCCTAGAGTCTCGTGCTCATGTCCCTAGGTAGATGAAGTCTCAGGCTAGAGGGTCGACACCCTGTATCGAGTCCTAGGCGTGTCCGTGTCCGACGCGAATACCGTATCAGTAGGGAAAATCTGTGTGCACAGTTCGTGTACAAAAATAGTGCGGGAGCAATTACTCCTCCGACACGACACAAGACGACACGAGACTCAAGGGGTGTGATGTCAGTCACTGCCCCTTGGTCTGTGCCAAGTGGCAGGCCGCCACGTGGCGTGTCGTGTCCACAGTGACACTCGGGTAGCAGGGCACTGCTACCGCGCGGGAACGTGCATGTTCACGTGTCCAAACCGACACGACACCACACGATGGCCACCTCAGTCCAACAGAAGTTGATAAGCGACAACAAACCCTAAATTTCTATTCAAACAAAAATAGCAAACAAGAACGAAATGCCCATTGGGGCATTTCATCAAACACCTAAAGGAAGGGACTGATACGTGTCCATTTAGGACACAAAATGGACACAAAACCTAGGTCTAGGCATACCTACAGTTAGGGTAGACCTAGGGCTTTCTAAATATGCAAAAAAACTAGAAATTTAATGGTATTTACATTGATTTACCTATTGATGACCAAATACAAGAAAAGCCTCAAATGGGGGATTCCTCTTGCTAGCAAACTTCTCTAAATTGGTAAGAATCTGAGAAAAATAAATAACAACAGCAAGAACACCTCATTTAAAACCTATTGCAATTTGTTTGAGGGAAAATGGAGCTAAAATGGAATTTCTAGGGATTTTTGAAGATGGAGGCTCACCTCTTCCAAAACTTGAGAAATTCTAAGGAGGCTAGCCCTAATGGAGGAGATTATTTATAGGGGGGATTCCCAAGGCTAGTGTTGGCTGGCCACTAATGGATTAGGGTTAGGTTAGGGCTAAAGGATTGGGCTTAGTCATTAATCAATGGTTCAAATCACAAGTCATGACTTGTGTCTAAATGTCTTCTATTCTAACTTGGGTTTAAATGACTAAACCATAGGTTAACTCTAGTCTAACTAGGGTTACATGACCTAACCAAGTCCAAACACAACTAGGGTTAGCTTCTAGGTTCGCCTACCAAGTCAAAGCTAGTCAAAGTCAACCTAGTCAATCCTCATTCAAATAATTCCAAAATAAATCCTAAAAATTTCCATAAATTCAAATAAATTCTAATAAATTCAAATAACCCCAAAAATGACAAAATACCCTCAAACTAGAAATGATAAACAAAATACCCTAATCACAAGGTTAGGTTCTAGGTCAACCAGTCTCCAAGGTTACACTATCAAACACCAAAATCATAAATCATGATTTTAAACAGTCTAAAAATAATTAAAAATCACCAAAAATCATAGTATGAAATAAATATCAATAAATAATAATTATAATTATAAAATTTTAAAATTACCCTTATCTGAAAAACTGGGTGTTACAATCCTACCCACCTTATAAAAATTTTGTCCTCGAAATTAAGATGATCGCACCCCCTTCTAGGTCAAGCATAGTCAAGGGTCAATTACTAGTCAATTTTTTCGACATCCTAGTACTTGGTCGTCAGCTGGTCAACTTCCTAGGATTTTACCTATGCTAGCTACCTAGTGTTGGCAACTAGAATTTAGCAAAAGAGAAACTCTATAATAGACTAACTCTTAACCTTCCAAATCCTATCAAGTCACCCATAACTAATTACCCACAAGCTAAGCACACCAATCACAGATACCACATATACATAAGCTCAAGAACAACAACCCATCACCTATATCCTAAGTATATCATCTGCAATCTATATGTATATAGGCCTCTCAGTCTTAGGTGAACTACAACTATACGCAAGGACAGGCTCTGGTCACTGGGTCATCAAGGTTGTATGGCATACTAACATCCTATATGTGTAAACTGGTTGGTATTATAGATAACAGGAGAATTATCTGCAATGGGTTACTATTCTAGCACCAATGCTAACTATCACCTCTAGAGTACAGACACTCTACAAGTCACCATATTATTATACTATGAAGGAACTACCTATGAACAAGCTCTACAAACTAAATATCCCTACTCCTAAGTCATTTATAACAATCAAAAGGGTATGATGTTTAAAACCTTCTCAAGATACAATCTGTTAATCATATGCGTCTGTCCAAAAATCATGTTGTCCAGAGTCTTCATCATGCTAGTGAGCAAGGCTACGATAATCACAGAGTCCTTGACTAAGGTACGTACCTCTAGGTTCATGGTATTTAAAATTTTTGCATTGCCGCATGCGACAGCGAAAACCTTAAATTCCCATACCCGAGAAATACATCTAAAGTCAGACTACGTGTCCTCACTATGCCAACTATCACGACTATCGAAGATTCTAGATCCCATGATTTAGGTGACCTAGCCCATATGATTTTCTCAGAAAAAAAAGACAAACATAACAAAAGAGCAACATAACAAAATTAATCAATCAACAAGGAACAGATGGAACCGGATTTCAAGGTAGTCATAAAAGACAATTGCGGAAAATGGAATCGAGAAGAACGGAACTTGCAACAAGATCTCCAATGGTCTATGCATCCTCGACTGTCCTGACGATAGCTCGCCCTGCTGGTTTCCCTTGGTCTGCTGCTGATGATGCATGAATCGCTGCTGCTGAAAAAACCAAAAATAACGGAAAAAGTCTCTGTACAACCAGAGGTGCACCTCCAATGTAACAGAAATACCAACCTGAGTCGGCACAACAGGAGCTGCGGTCTCGAGGCCCTGATGAACAGGACGAGAGGTGGCCAGCCTCTCGATAGTATCCCCCGAACCGAAGTGATGAGATCATGTCTCCATAACCATCATGAAGACAGATCAAAATAAGAAACAATTTCTGAGAATGAAGCAAAAATTCAAAGGAGGACAGTTTATATTCAAGGGAAGTCAGTAAGCAACAATTTTAGACAAAAAGAATCTGATTAAGAGTTTTTTCTAATGTGATTGAGTACCTCCAAAAATATCCTAATCCTACTGCACGATGTAGTGATACTCTAGTTCGAATACCACTACATAAACTCGACCTACATGGGCCACCACTAAAAATGTGTCACGACCCGCACCCACTGTGAGGGTACGAGAACGTAACAACGCCCAGCCTACGCCGCAGTGTCGGCGGTAGAACGCTGTTCTAGGTCATGAACTATAACAAATATAATATGAATACTCTCCATAAGGAGGCCAACACAGAGGTACAACTCAATCACAACCTAAAGATAGAATATGGCACGATAAAAATAGATAAGAGAATCCTCAACTGAGGTACAACAGAAATGAAATACAAGTCTTATCATCGCTAAAAATATACAACTCTGAAAGCAAGGACAACAGCTAAACATGAAAAGAAACAGTCTAAGCTATCTATACTATGCAAGGGTATCATCCTCAGCAGCTGCCTGAACCTCCCCAGGGGTCCAGGTCGCGAGTGTCATCTAGGCAAGCTCCAAAGTAAGGGGTGCAGGGTTCCTCATCATCCTATGTAAAATTTTCAACAGGTCCAGTCAGGACGGGAGCGAGCACGGTACATCTCAACAGTTCATAGCAGGTTAGAAAATATAATCATGCAGTAAAGTAAGATATAGATACTGAAGAAAATGCAGTATGTAAACAGAGAGAGAACTGTAATAGAAATATCTACTATAAGTAGAGAGCTACCAGTGACTAGTGATTTAGAGTACAAAGTCGACATGTGAATGGCTTGATTTGTACATGGCTATACTAAAGAGGCGTACATGGCTATTCTACTTTAGAATTGTTCACATGGCTATTTATACTCCCCCGTACCCCCAATTAATACACAAGGATCCAACCAGGTTATTTTATGATTCTATGTAACAGCCCCCGAAGGGTGGTAAGCCCCCGAAGGGTGGTAAGCCTCCAAAGGGTGGTAAGCCCCCGAAGGGTGGTACATAGTAGTCCCATAAATGGGGATTCTGGAAAACCCAATAAATGGGATAAGGATTCAAAGAAGACTCTGTGATCATAAGAGTATATGTCACAAGTGATCAAAGAACCAAAGAAGCATAGTGATACGCCATGTAAGTGAAACGCACAGAACATAGAGTACCCGATGCTCCCTGATGGGATAACATCTCAGGGAGGGATCCATATTGTACTAATCCGTGTGACCAACGTGACAGTATCAAGTAAAGTAATTTAATACAGGAAAATAATTCTAAGGAGGATGTGAAATGATCAGAGAATGTACTCCCCTCGTATCTGAATGTCTGAAGTAAATGTACCGTCCGAGATGAGGTACCTGACTCCTAGTTAGAGCAACACAAGTCAAGATGTATATAGAGGGTGATATATGAAATGTACAATGCATCTGCATGCTATCTAGGTCAAACTAGACCAAAGTCAACTCTCGGTCAACTCTAGTCAACTAGACTAGTCAAACTTGGTCAACTAGGTCAAGTCCTAGCCCAACAAGTCTAATAAGTCTCACTAGGCCTAACCAAGCCTAGTCTAGCAATCACACACCAATCACAAGGCTATACAAGCCAAACACAAGCCATCACATTCAATATTATACATAAGAGAAGGAAACTAGCATGTAATCTATGTGTGTGTGTGTGAACATGGAGGTGTACATGAAAAGAGAATTCAACACTAGGCCCTATATCACATATATGTATATATAACTATAGGAAAACTCTATTTACCACATTAACACATTTAGCCATGTATATTATACATATATATAAAGAGAGAGATAGAGAAGAGCATGTAATGTGTTCATGTGTGTTAGTGAGAGTGTACAAGAGTGTCCATAGGAGGGTGTGAGAGTGTGTAGGTAAAACAGTGTTCAAGAATGGCAGTTAGCAAAACAGGAATACAAAACAGTGTACTAATGTGAACTGTGTGTGTGTAGTGGAAAGTGAATGTAAATCTTTACATGTGTGTTCTCAGGTTTTTAAGGATCAATCTCAGGAAAACAGGATGTTCTCTGGCCTTGTGCATATACATGTGTGTGAAGAAACTCAGTTTCATGTCAAGTTTCAGCTTGTGTGAGTGTGTGAGTTCAAGTGTCAGTTTACATATCAGTCCAACCATTTATCAATACTTGACAACACCAAAACCCCTACATCCATATGTGAATCTCATTTCAGTCAAAAGCATTCAATAGTAGAAATCGAAACCTATCTAAAACATGACTGAATCTCAGGTTAAGTTTCCAGGAATAGGGAATCAAAGTGACAGTTAATAAATAAGGTTTTCAGGAATTAGGAATTTACAGTTTTGTGTGTGTAGAGAGTAATTGGAAAACAAGGCAGTAAAGGGTGTTTAGTGAACCTGTGTACAATGTCAAATGGAACCCAGTGAAGGAAAACCTGGAATCAGTTCAGTTTGCAAAACAGTGTACAGGCTGTTAGGAAATCTCAGGTTAATGAAATCAACCCCAGTTATTCAAACCCTTGAACTTAATCCACATACATTCATCTAAGTTAACTCTTGAAATGAAACAACCTAGATTCAACATCCACCAATACAAAACATGAACCAAATCTCAGTTAACATTATCAGTGAATCTCAGGATAATGTGAACTGTGTGTGTTCAATCCGGGAATCAAATCAGTAAACTCATGATACATTCAGTTTCAGGTTTACATTTGTAGGTGTGTGTGGTGAATGAAAACATGAGAGAGTGAATGGTGAACTGTAATTATTAAAGAACAGTGAGCTAATCAAACAATGTGGCATGGCATTGGGGATTAACACCCTGAAAAATAGTGAACAATGTTCCTTTGTTCAAATCCTGGAAACAGTGGCATATTAGCAAATGTGGAATATGTGAATGGCAAACTTGTGTGTGTGTTAAGAGAGATACATGAGTGTGTCACTGGAAAACAAGGCAATACAAACTGTGTAAACTGGAATAGAAAGCAACAGTGTTAGACAATGTAAAACAGTGGCTATATCAATGTAAAAATCAGTGATATAAGAATGGGTTATTCTCAGGAAATAGGAATCATTTCAATGCAGTTCTCATAACAATAATGCTAAGTCTACTACCAAATGCTTACAACCCTTTTACAACCACTCACCCATGTGCTGACATGTGGACCATGGCCCACATGTCAGCAATGGGTGAAGGTTATAAGAGGGTTGTAAGCATTTGGTTGTAACTGTAGCATTACTCTTCTCATAAAGGAAAGAAAAACAGTTCAGCAAATGGAAAAACAGGGATCTCATTCTCAGTTCTCAGTTCAAATGAAATCACATCAAACCAACATAATCATTCAATACAATTTATGGAATTAAATCTCAGGTTTAAAGTTCAGGGAAAATCAGTGACTTGAAAGAAAAACTCAGTTAAAGAGTGAGCTATCCCCTTGAAAAACCAATCCATAATCCATACGACAGTTCTAAAACTAAAATCCCAGATTAGGAACCCATTCAGTTACAGTTCACTAAGGGAAAGGAATCAGTTAATGATAAAATCATGCATCTATATCTCAGGAAAAATGTGAAATGAGAATCTCAGGTCACACATTAGTTCAATAACAGTTAAGTAGGAAGGAAACAATTTCCCAGTTTTCTTTTCATTAAACCCAATCTAACATGTCACTAACTAACAGTAGTCTAACACATTTGTATAGGAATTAACATAGTAATTTAGACATCAATTCAGTAAAAAGCATGGAATTAAATTCCGGATTTTAGAAATCATTAAGGAAGTATCAGCCTTCACTCTTGTACAGTCCAATCCCATATTCGAATCTCATTACTCTAGTAAAAAAACCTAATCTATCTTGTAAAATCAAACTAACATGTACTAATACATTTGTGCAGATGATTAAATCATGAAAATTAATATCAAAATAGTTATGAACTGGAATTTAATATCAGAAAACTGAAACTGGGTGAAAGTATCAATCGAATGCAAATTCAAGCCAATTTCCATCCGACCTTTAAACTAACATGTAACCCTAATCTATCATAGATAATACATCATATTTAGGTTAATTTAATAATTAAAAACACTATTTAAAACATTTAAAACCGAATCAAACAGAGAAACAAAATATGCACTGATACACGCACAGTGCAGTGGACAGCCTCGTGCACGTGTTCGTGCAAGTCTAGGACACGACACAAGTGTCCTAGAGTCTCGTGCTCGTGTCCCTAGGTAGATGAAGTCTCAGGCTAGAGGGTCGACACCCTGTATCGAGTCCTAGGCGTGTCCGTGTCTGACGCAAATACCGTATCAGTAGGGAAAACCTGTGTGCACAGTTCGTGTACAAAAATAGTACGGGAGCAATTACTCCTCCGACACAACACAAGATGACACAAGACTCAAGGGGTGTGATGTCAGTCACTTCCCCTTGGTCTGTGCCAAGTGGCAGGCCGCCACATGGCGTGTCGTGTCCACAGTGACACTCGGGTAGCAGGGCACTGCTACCGCGCGGGAACGTGCGTGTTCACGTGTACAAACCGACACGACACCACACGATGGCCACCTCAGTCCAACAGAAATTGATAAGCGACAACAAACCCTAAATTTCTATTCAAACAAAAACAGCAAACAAGATCGAAATGCCCATTGGGGCATTTCATCAAACACCTAAAGGAAGGGACTGATACATGTCCATTTAGGACACGAAATGGACACAAAACCTAGGTCTAGGCATACCTACAGTTAGGGTAGACCTAGGGCTTTCCAAATATGCAAAGAAACTAGAAATTTAATGGTGTTTACATTGATTTACCTATTGATGACCAAATGCAAGAAAAGCCTCAAATGGGGGATTTCTCTTGCTAGCAAACTTCTCCAAATTGGTAAGAATCTGAGAAAAATAAATAACAACAGCAAGAACACCTCATTTAAAACCTATTACAATTTGTTTGAGGGAAAATGGAGCTAAAATGGAATTTCTAGGGATTTTTGAAGATGGAGGCTCACCTCTTCCAAAACTTGAGAAATTCTAAGGAGGCTAGCCCTAATGGAGGAGATTATTTATAGGGGGATTCCCAAGGCTAGTGTTGGCTGGCCACTAATGGATTAGGGTTAGGTTAGGGCTAAAGGATTGGGCTTAGTCATTAATCAATGGTTCAAATCACAAGTCATGACTTGTGTCTAAATGCCTTCTATTCTAACTTGGGTTTAAATGACTAAACCATAGGTTAATTCTAGTCTAACTAGGGTTACATGACCTAACCAAGTCCAAAAACAACTAGGGTTAGCTTCTAGGTTAGCCTACCAAGTCAAAGCTAGTCAAAGTCAACCTAGTCAACCCTCATTCAAATAATTCCAAAATAAATCCTAAAAATTTCCATAAATTTAAATAAATTCTAATAAATTCAAATAACCCCAAAAATGACAAAATACCCTCAAACTAGAAATGATAAACGAAATACCCTAATCACAAGGCTAGGCTCTAGGTAAACCAGTCTCCAAGGTTACACTATCAAACACCAAAATCATAAGTCATGATTTTAAACAGTCTAAAAATAATTAAAAATTACCAAAAATCATAGTATGAAATAAATATCAATAAATAATAATTATAATTACAAAATTTCAAAATGACCCTCATCTGGAAAACTGGGTGTTACAAGGATAGCAGGCTTATGCGGCAGTGGAGAAAAAAGCTCATGCGGCTCGGAGAGAAGTGTGCATGCGGTTAAGGACAGTAGGCTTATGCGGCAGTGGAGGAAAAAGCTCATACGGCTCGGGGAGATCGGGCTCATGCGGCTCGGGAAGAAGAGCGCATGCGGTTAAGGACTGCAGGCTTAGTTCAGTTCTTCTTCTCCACTTTCTCGAGTAGAAGAACCATGATGCCATCTCTTCCAGGCGCTATAAATCCATAATCTAAGGTCAGAACTCGGACTTCCATAGGTCAAAATGGGGTAGAAAAAAATTTCCTACAACATGGAACCCTCAAAACTTGAAAATAACATGATTAAATAGATCAAAACACAAAAAATCCGAAAATGCAACAAGCTTAGATCTACATGAAATGAGCCATGGAAATTAAAAGTGCTAAGTACTAAAGTATTTTAGAATCTCGTGAGGAAGAGAATGGAACAACAAAACTTGAGTTCCTCCATGAAGCAAGATGCACTTGCCGGTGGAGAAGGGGGTAGGTGGAGCTCTACGCCAGGGAGGAAGAAGAAGAAGAAGAAGAAGAAGAAGAAGGAGTAAATGCTGAGTTATGAGGAGAGAGAAAAGTAGGTGGGATATAAATGGGGTTAGTGGTGGGGGTAGGTAGGGTTGGTTCACATGCAAAACCGAACCAAGCCGAACCAAGCAATGAAACGCTAAAATAAACCATACAATGAGACAGGCAACATGAGTCAAAATATGTATACGTATACATAAATACGTAATATGAATTACGGTCGTTACAACAGCTGAGGAGGTATGTGACTGATCCCAGTCATGTGGTCGATCACTCTGAGATCACGGTAGGACCCAGTTTTTCATACGAGGAACAGCCGGTAGGTATCTTAGATACAAGTGTGAAAACGCTCAGAGGACAGACGATTAGACTGGTTCGTGTTGCATGGAGGCACCATTCTCCAGGAGAATCAACTTGGGAGCATGGAAATTCTATGCGTGAGCGTTATCCCCACTTATTCGTAGATACCGGTAAGTCTTAGCTTAATTATTCTTATGATAAATTTTTTTTTATAATTGTGTTATTTTTAATTTCGAGGACGAAAGTTTCAAAGGTGGATAGGTGTAAGCTGTCACGACCCGTTACCCAAATTATTGGGCCGGGCCGAGCCATGTCCAGCCTACGCTTGGTTAAAGCGTAGTAAGCTGTTCTAAGAATAGACAATAAAGTATCTAAGCAGCTAATAGTTCTAAAATCATAATTAAAGGTTCATCACAATACAGCATCTATAAGCGAAGGTAAACAAGTACAAACTTAATAATACATAACCAAAGTATCTAACTGGAGACAAAGTTCAGTATCCAAATATAAGTATATACCAAAGTCTAAGTCCCAAAATACGAGAAAGATATCTAAGCAAGGTTCCCCGCTGGGGCCTCTACTGGAGCTAAGGCCAGGTCCTCAATGCAGTACCATAACATGTAACACACAGCGTTTCCTTCTCGAAAAGTAAACCTACAATGTTATCCTGTCAGGACGGGAGCAAGTACAACCTCTACAACTAAAGTACTGAACATATAATGAAAGAGATGTACAACAAGAAACATGGTGTGATGAGTCTATAAAACAGGAAATACTAGAAACATGGCCTCATGGTACAACTGGGATCATAATATCATGGTAACACAGGGAACATGGCATATCTGGAATCATGGTATATCTCATAATTTAGCATGGCAAGGATACATATGTCATAGAGACAGATGTATATGTAATGTTTAAAACTGTAGCAGGCACGTGATCGGTCAATAGATGTACAATGTACTGGGGTACATGTAAATAAAATGTACATACGTACAAGTCAATAGGCATAGGTGCACATCCGTACAGAAATACGGGATAATGGCCTGCGGCAAGGTATGCATATAAAATGCGACCTCGCTCGCTACTGTAGGGGGGTCATGATCACGTACACTACTATCAGTTTCCCCATAACCCATATTCTATCATGTGAGAGATACGAGAACAATAAAAACATGTGAGAGACACTGGGAGTAATATAAGCATAGCCGGTACTGGGAACAGTATGAAACATGTGAATACTCCGAGTAGTATAAAAGCATAGTAAAACATGTACTGAGAACCAGTAAGGAACATGAGAAGATATGATAACTGTCCTAAGCATGGTAGGGACCAATTTAATGTAACATGTGAAGATTTAACTTGCTACCTCGGTTAGTACATGTTCTAGCATTAAAAGACAGTAAATGAGTGTGTAGATGTACTTGCCTCGAGCAAAGCAAGAATACTAGTACGAAGATATAGATGTCCGGTGTCATGTCAATAATGACATACAAACTCAGTTCTAAGCTATGATCAAGATTACACTAGTGGTGTGACACGACTCCTGACTGGATACTAACTAAGTGGGGACCTAGCATAAAAGTCTAATGTGGAGTACTACTATACACAAACTAAATCTCTAGGGTCTTTACACTAGTGCAGGATGAGGTCCAATACTATAACAACTCAAATCAACGCAAAACCTGCAAGTTGTAACTACTCAATAAATAAATCAAACGGTACACTAAGTTCCAACAATTTTAGAGATAGACAAAAAGCTTAAATATATATAAAATAAAGTACCAAAATAATCCTTGTTAATTATAGAAATTTATACTAATTTTTCTAGGATTTATAAACCCTCATAAATATTTATTAAAAATCAGCAAACTTAAATATACTGAAGATGAGTTCTGTTTTCCTATTTTTATAAAATACCAAAAGTACTTATTAAATGCTAGAAAAATTATAATAAATTAGCTAAATTAACATAATATTTAAATACAATTTTTCCCAGATTTTTACAGAAAATTAAATATATATAAAAATTCAAAACCAGAAAGTAACAATATCTAGAAAAATAATTAATTATAAATTAAGGATAATACATAATCAAAATCTACAGATGTTGTCGGATGATAAAATAAATATCTCCAACGTGTCCAGAATGGTCAAATCAGCTAGGATAGCCTACCCATAAGTCCAATTTGGACACAGGGGCAAAACGGTAATTTTGGGTCAAAATGATGTCCGCCGTTGGACTCACTTTGCACCGAAAAGCGTGTTCGGGATAGAAGTCTACAAAACCTAAAAAATTATATGTCCACGAATCCAGAATGATGATACGAACCCAACGGTATGTCCAAAATGGAATTCCGATGTGCCGATCTCAAAATGATACGTTGACGTGACACTTGGTATCCGGTTTGCACGGAAATGCGTGCCGGAGCAAATGTCTTCAAAATTCAACAAATTATATGTCAACGAGTCCAGAATGACGATACGAACTCACCGGTATATCCGGAATTGGATTTCGATGAGCCGATCTCAAAGTGACCTGTTGACTCGAAAAGTGGGACCCGCTTTGCAACGAAATGCGTGCCAGGGCCCACGTTCTCCAACTCAAGCAAACTTTATATGAAAACATGCCAGAACGACGCCACGAGTCTACTGTGGTGTCAGAAATTGAATCCGGAGTCCCGGGTTCAAAAATGGAATTTAACAAGTGCGATTTAAAGAATTCGGACGGCCAACTTTGGCGTCGAATTCAACCAACCAAACGTGCTTAAAATGAAACGAAATATAAAGGAGACAGGAAGATGGTTATACCAGCTATGCACCAGAACTGACGGTGCGCAAAACGGAGCTACGACGGCAAAGTTACGAGCTGACGAAGTCGGCTCCACGAAACTGTCTAAAAATAGTTCAATTTAAAGTGTCAACTTGGTGGCCAGTTTTGAGGTATCAAACGACAAAATTAACGGACAAAAATTGACAGGAGTGACGATGGATATACCGAGATTGCGATGGAGCAAGGAGTTTACCGATCCAATGGTCGGATCTCCCAGAAAATACGTGCGAAGTCGCTATCCCAAAATACAATTTCTGAAACTTGAGATCGCGCGTCACGGCGGGATTTTGACGTAAATGCACGGATAGCCTATTCGGCTCGTCGGGGAGGACGGCGGTGGTCCAAGGGAGTTCGCCTGGGTTCGCGCGCCGGTGGGGGGGTCGACGACGGCGGCGGTTGGCCGCGCGGTGGCGCGCGACGGCAGACAGCGCCGCCGGAGCTACTGCTCGCGCTGCTGTTGCACCCGCGGCTAGCTGCTGCTCCTGCGATGCGTATGTGCGCAGGCGTCGCCGGCGATGGCGCGCGGCGGCGGAGGCCCGACGGTGGCGCGTGCGGCTGGGCATGGCAGCGGTCGGGGGTGGTGGTGCATGGTGGTGGCGTTGGTTTAGAGTGGTGGTGGAAGTGGTGGTGTTGATGATGGAGATGATGAAGTTGACGATGGTGATGAAGTGGTGGGGAGTAGGAGGAGGAGAGGGAGGAGCTCGGAAGGAGGAGAGGGAGGAGCTCAGCCATGGGTCGGCCAAGCAGGGGCTGTCGGCCATGGGGGATGTGTTGAATGAGAGAAAAAAAATAAAGAGAGAGAGAGAATAGGTGTGTGTGTTTATATTATTATAGGAAGAGAGAGTGAGAATATGAGAGTGTTGATATTTAAGAAGATAGAAAGTGAGATATTTGAGAGGGGGGGAGAGAAAGAGGTCGGTCCACAGGGGGGAGAGTGCTGTGAGGTGGTATGGGGAGAGTATGTGTAAAGGGGGAGAGAGAGTGAGAGTTTAATATATATGTATGGGTGTGTGTATATATATAAATAGAAAGAGAGAGAAAGAATGAGAGTGATATTTTAGAGAGAGGGGGGGGGATGTTCGGCCACCTGGGGGTGGCAGTGATGGGGTGAGTGTGTATGTGTTTGTATTAATAAAAAGAGAGTGAGAGAGTTAGATATACATATATATATATGTATATATATATAGAATATATGTAAAGTGGAGAGAGAAAAATAAATATTTAAAATAGGGAAAATTATGTGATGTATTTGGGCAGTCGTGAGAGGACAACAGGGAGCTTGGGTTCGGGTTCGGTCGAGCGGGTCGGGTCAAAATCGAACCGGGGGCAATATTCGAATTAAAATAGGGATTTATAATCATGGGTAAATAAATAATATACGGGAACTCCAATAAATGGGACACAAGTTTCATGTGGGTAGTAGGCTTCATGTAGGCCACGTCCATACTTTGGGTCGACTAGGTTGGATCGATGTCGGGTCCCAAAATTAAATGGAAAATTAAATCAGGTTTCACGGTAGATAATTAATTGGCCTAAATTGAACCGAAAGTTGTGCGAAGAAAATGAAGCACAAAATAAAGTATCTGAGTGGGACACGAAGGTCATGGGTGGAGAGCGTCTCGAGTAGATCATTTATGAGAAGTTGGTTCTGAGAAAACGACTGGTCTGGTGCTCCTAAATTAAAAGCCACGGTAACGTGCAAACGACGATCAAAAATAAAAGTGGGAATAATTATTGAATGATTAATCGGTCTAAGTTGACCCGAACTTGCGCGATACAAAAAGAGCACAAGAGAACGAATTTAAGTGGGACAGGATATATCAAAACGAAGATAATCTTGTCTACAACAAAACCCATGAAGAGAGTTTACAGAGATTGGCATCCCTGACGATCCAGAAGTCAAAGTCATAGAAAGGTACATTAATGATCTAAACAATTAAATAATAAAACATTTATCGAAAATAATTTATTTAGAAAAATAAAAATAAACCCCTGAAATTCAGGGGGCTTACATCCTACCCACCTTACAAAAATTTCGTCCTCGAAATTAAAAATCATCCCATAGGTCAAACTATAACATGTAGCTGCTCTGGCTACGATACTCAATCTGCTACCCTAGTAATCATCTCTTCTGTTTCTCTTTACAATCTTTTTGGGTCAGGTTCAACAAAGGTACTTCTATCATAAACTACGTCATATATCTCCTTTAGAATCTTCCATACTAGCATAGAACCTTAACGTATACCCTAAAATATAGGTCATTCTCTGCACATGTCTATAAGCCTAAAATGCTTAATCATCAACCATATTTCCAACCGTAATTGTAAATACTGGATTTCCTTATCATATCCTAAGTATCCATATTCTATCAATCCACAGTTCCTTAGTATCATTTATCGTCAATCCCTTCATACAGTTTCTCCTTGAAATCATACGTTCAATTTCTATCCTTGGCGTAGAGCCTTCTTCTTTTTACTCAACAAGTCTTCCGAATATAAATCCTCGATTTCAAAACTCCCGATTCATTAATTACCAATGTACATATGTCTCTGTCTTGTTCCTTGTCTTTTAACTGATATCTTTCCGATCTCGTACGCAATACGATAACTCATTCTAATTTATTCTATATCAATCCACATATCGATCTACCCTCTAATCACATGTAATTAGCTATAGATAACCAACCAAAATTCTACAAAGCTAAATCCTCAATTTGTAAGTACATGATTTGGATCCTCATTCTGTAATCCCAACAATATAGTATCTCATTATTCCATCTTAGATACCCTATCATCAAGTCATACTATCAATACAATCGTTCTTAATGGTTTCCAAGTCTACTACAATCAGTCACCCATACTTGTCCTATAAGCTTAATCTAACCAATCCCTAGGAAAAGTATTTATCACAATCACACAATACATGTATAGTTATACTACAGAATCAGTTAACAAGGTTTGGCTATTTCGGTCGCTTATCAAATAGAAGGTAATAAGGCCTAAGACTGGGTCAAGCAATCCATAATAGTGTCCAAACGAGTTAAAGGGTTAAGCAAGACAGAAAAATTTATTGGAATATCTCCAAGAATGGTACAAGGACAACGAGATACATAACGAGAAGAATTATCCAAGAGGTTAACAAAGAAGAGTTTAGTCAAGTCATAGGAAAAATGGAACATAAAAATAATTATGTCCAAAAAGAAATTATGAAGGCAACCCTGTTGGAGAATCCTAGAGAACCTATAATCCTAGTTGTAGATGGAACAGAGTTAATCAAGACGGAGAAGAATAATAAGAATTTATTCTTGCTCATTCGGTCATAACAAAGTGAACCAAGTTGAGATATGATCTGATAACCATATACGTCTTCCTGAAATCATGTTGCCAGAATTCTCGCCACACCAGTAAGCTTATATGCAATAAACGATAGAGTCATAACTATGGTATACACCCTATAATCATATTATCTAGAATCCTCGCCACGCCAACCGGTATGGCTGCGAGAAAATCTAAATTCTATGAATAGGATAGTATATCCGAAATTAGGCTCTATGTTTTTGTCATACCAGCTAATATGGCTGCGATAAATTCTAAACTCCATAACTAAAGCAGACGTTTACCTTATCAGGATATATCATAATTTAATCCACAAAATTTATCACGATACAAGATCAAAGTCAACAATAAAAATCAGAAATTAAATTCAACAACGAATTTAAGGAAAAGCAAATGGAAATAAGCAGAAACAGATTTCTAGGTAAGATTAGAGTGAGATCCTCAGGGGTCATCCCAAAGGTACAAACTTGGTCTAAATTGACCCACTGAAATACAAACAAGAGGCTAATTATAGCTAACGGTCCTATGCTGTGATGAGTTCTCCTATGTTGCAATCCTAGTAATCCTCTAGGTGTTCTAAATGTTTATCCCTAGTGTTAACCAAGTTGTCCTAGATCCTAATTGCAGGCATACTTGGTACAATAACGTAACCAAACAACTTAAGTCGAGACCTGCATGGGCCGCCAAAAAAACATGTCACGACCCGTTACCCAAATTGTTGGGCCGGGCCGAGCCATGTCCAGCCTACGCTTGGTTAAAGCGTAGTAAGCTGTTCTAAGAATAGACAATAAAGTATCTAAGCAGCTAACAGTTCTAAAATCATAATTAAAGGTTCATCACAACACAGCATCTATAAGCGAAGGTAAACAAGTACAGACTTAATAATACATAACCAAAGTATCTAACTGGAGACAAAGTCCAGTATCCAAATATAAGTACATACCAAAGTCCAAGTCCCAAAACACGAGAAAGATATCTAAGCAAGGTTCCCCGCTGGGGCCTCTACTGGAGCTAAGGCCAGGTCCTCAATGCAGTACCATAACATGTAACACACAGCGTTTCCTTCTCGAAAAGTAAACCTACAACGTTATCCTGTCAGGACGGGAGCAAGTACGACCTCTACAACTAAAGTACTGAACATATAATGAAAGAGATGTACAACAAGAAACATGGTGTGATGAGTCTATAAAATAGGAAATACTAGAAACATGGCCTCATGGTACAACTGGGATCATAATATCATGGTAACACAGGGAACATGGCATATCTGGAATCATGGTATATCTCATAATTTAGCATGGCAAGGATACATATGTCATAGAGACAGATGCATATGTAATATTTAAAACTGTAGCAGGTATGTGATCGGTCAATAGATGTACAATGTACTGGGGTACATGTAAATAAAATGTACATACGTACAAGTCAACAGGCATAGGTGTACATCCGTACAGAAATGCAGGATAATGGCCTGCGGCAAGGTATGCATATAAAATGCGACCTCGTTCGCTACTGTAGGGGGGTCATGATCACGTACACTACTATCAGTTTCCTCATAACCCATATTCTGTCATGTGAGAGATACGAGAACAGTAAAAATATGTGAGAGACACTGGGAGTAATATAAGCATAGCCGGTACTGGGAACAGTATGAAACATGTGAATACTCCGAGTAGTATAAAAGTATAGTAAAACATGTACTGAGAACCAGTAAGGAACATGAGAAGATATGATAACTGTCCTAAGCATGGTAGGGACCAATTTAATGTAACATGTGAAGATTTAACTTGCTACCTCGGTTAATACATGTTCTAGCATTAAAAGACAGTAAATGAGTGTGTAGATGTACTTGCCTCGAACAAAGCAAGAATACTAGCACGAAGATATAGATGTCCGGTGTCCTGTCAATAATGACATACAAACTCAGTTCTAAGCTATGATCAAGATTACACTAGTGGTGTGACACGACTCCTGACTGGAAACTAACTAAGTGGGGACCTAGCATAAAAGTCTAATGTGGAGTGCCACTATACACAAACTAAATCTCTAGGGTCTTTACACTAGTGCGGAGTGAGGTCCAATACTATAACAACTCAAATCAACGCAAAACTTGCAAGTTGTAACTACTCAATAAATAAATCAAACGGTACACTAAGTTCCAACAATTTTAGAGATAGACAAAAAGCTTAAATATATATAAAATAAAGTACCAAAATAATCCTTGTTAATTATAGAAATTTATACTAATTTTTCTGGGATTTATAAACCCTCATAAATATTTATTAAAAATCAGCAAACTTAAATATACTGAAGATGAGTTCTGTTTTCCTATTTTTATAAAATACCAAAAGTACTTATTAAATGCTAGAAAAATAATAATAAATTAGCTAAATTAACATAATATTTAAATACAATTTTTCCCAGATTTTTACAGAAATTAAAATATATATAAAAATTCAAAACCAGAAAGTAACAATATCTAGAAAAATAATTAATTATAAATTAAAGATAATACATAATCAAAATCTACAGATGTTGTCGGATGATAAAATAAATATCCCCATCGTGTCCAGAACGGTCAAATCAGCTAGGATAGCCTACCCATAAGTCCAATTTTGACACAGGGGCAAAACGGTAATTTCGGGTCAAAATGATGTCCGCCGTTGGACACACTTTGCACCGGAAAGTGTGTCGGGATAGAAGTCTACAAAACCTAGTAAATTATATGTCCACGAATCTAGAATGATGATACGAACCCAACGGTATGTCCAAAATGGAATTCCGATGTGCCGATCTCAAAATGATACGTTGACGCGACACTTGGTATCCGGTTTGCACGAAAATGCGTGCCGGAGCAAATGTCTTCAAAATTTATCAAATTATATGTCAACGAGTCCAGAATGACGATACGAACTCAACGGTATATCCGGAATTGGATTCCGATGAGCCGATATCAAAGTGACCCGTTGACTCGAAAAGTAAGACCCACTTTGCACCAAAATGCGTGCCAGGGCCCACGTTCTCCAAATCAAGCAAACTTTATATGAAAACATGCCAGAACGACGCCACGAGTCTACTGGTGGTGTCAGAAATTGAATCCGGAGTCCCGGGTTCAAAAATGGAATTTAACAAGTACGATTTAAAGAATTCGGACGGCCAACTTTGGCGTCGAATTCAACCAACCAAACGTGCTTAAAATGAAACGAAATATAAAGGAGACAGGAAGATGGTTATACCAGCTGTGCACCGGAACTGACGGTGCATAAAACGGAGCTGCGACGGCGAAGTTACGAGCTGACGAAGTCGACTCCACGAAACTGTCCAAAAACAGTTCAATTTAAAGTGTCAACTTGGTGGCCAGTTTTGAGGTATCAAACGACGAAATTAACGGACGAAAATTGACAGAAGTGAAGATGGATATACCAAGATTGCGACGGAGTAAGGAGTTCGCCAATCCAATGCTCGGATCTCCCAGAAAAGACGCACGAAGTCGTTGTCCCGAAACACAATTTCTGAAACTTGAAATCGCGCGTCACGGCGGGATTTCGACGTAAATGCACGGATAGCCTATTCGGCTCGTCGGGGAGGACGGCGGTGGTCCAAGGGAGTTCGCCTGGGGTCGCGCGCCGGTGGGAGGGGTCGACGGCGGCGGCGGTTGGCCGTACGGTGGCGCGCGACGGCGGACAGCGCCGCCGGAGCTGCTACTCGCGCTGCTGTCGCACCCGCGGCTAGCTGCTGTATACGCGCGCGGGCGTCGCCGGCGATGGCGCGCAGCGGCGGAGGCCTGACGGTGGCACACGCGGCTGGGCATGGCAGCGGTCGGGGGTGGTGGTGCATGGTGGTGGCGTTGGTATAGAGTGGTGGTGGAGGTGGTGGTGTTGATGATGGAGATGATGAAGTTGACGATGGTGATGAAGTGGTGGGGAGTAGGAGGAGGAGAGGGAGGAGGAGAGGGAGGAGCTCATCCATGGGTCGGCCAAGCAGGGGCTGTCGGCCATGGGGGATGTGTTGAATGAGAGAAAAAAAATAAAAAGAGAGAGAGAGAATAGGTGTGTGTGTATATATTATTATAGGAAGAGAGAGTGAGAATATGAGAGTGTTGATATTTAAGAAGAGAGAGTGAGATATTTGAGAGGGGGAGAGAGAAAGAGGTCGGTCCACAGGGGGGGAGAGTGCTGTGAGGTGGTATGGGGAGAGTAGGTATAAAGGGGGGGAGAGAGTGAGAGTTTAATATATATGTATGGGTGTGTGTATATATATATAAATAGAAAGAGAGAGAGAGAGAGAATGAGAGAGATATTTTAGAGAGAGAAAGGGGGGGATGTTCGGCCACCTGGGGGTGGCAGTGATGGGGTGAGTGTGTATGTGTTTGTATTAATAAAAAGAGAGTGAGAGAGTTAGATATACATATATATATATATATATATATATATATATATATATATATATATATATGTATATATATATATATATATATATATATAGAAAGTGGAGAGAGAAAAAAAATATATATATATATAGAATATATGTAAAGTGGAGAGAGAAAAATTAATATTTAAAATAGGGAAAATTATGTGATGTATTTGGGCAGTCGTGAGAGGACAACAGGGAGCTTGGGTTCGGGTTCGGTCGAGCCGGGTCGGGTCAAAATCGAACCGGGGGCAATATTCGAATTAAAATAGGGATTTATAATCATGGGTAAATAAATAATATACGGGGACTCCAATAAATGGGACACAAGTTTCATGTGGGTAGTAGGCTTCATGTGGGCCACGTCCATACTTCGGGTCGACTAGGTTGGATCGATGTCGGGTCCCGAAATTAAATGGAAAATTAAATCAGGTTTCACGGTAGATAATTAATTGGCCTAAATTGAACCGAAAGTTGTGCGAAGAAAATAAAGCACAAAATGAAGTATCTGAGTGGGACACGAAGGTCATGGGTGGAGAGCGTCTCGAGTAGATCATTTATGAGAAGTTGGTTCTGAGAAAACGACTGGTCTGGTGCTCCTAAATTAAAAGCCACGATAACGTGCAAACGGCGATCAAAAATAAAAGTGGGAATAATTATTGAATGATTAATCGGTCTAAGTTGACCCGAACTTGCGCGATACAAAAAGAGCACAAGGGAACGAATTTAAGTGGGACAGGATATATCAAAACGAAGATAATCTTGTCTACAACAAAACCCATGAAGAGAGTTTACAGAGATTGGCATCCCTGACGATCCAGAAGTCAAAGTCATGGAAAGGTACATTAATGATCTAAACAATTAAATAATAAAACATTTATCGAAAATAATTCATTTAGAAAAATAAAAATAAACCCCTGAAATTCAGGGGGCTTACATAAGCCCCCTCATTTTTGGATCTTATTTTTAATTATTTTTAATTATTATATATATATTTTTTAATTTATTAAAGTTAATAATGACTATGTTAGTAGTTTACTGTAGCTTTGTTTTTGGAAGCACAACAAATATTGTTTTCTCAAGTCCAGTTCCATATTTGAATTCTAGACTCGTCCACCTTGAGTTTGATATATCATGTCCCATCCAAATTTGCTTTTCGACATTCCTTTGACTTTGTGCAATTTCGGACGAACTTAGGCCAATTTGAGCCATTGACATAATTTTAAGCCAACTTCCAATTTAATTGTTAGACTTGACATAGATCGAAACCGTATGACCCAATATATAGTTTTAATCCATTTTGAGTCAACAATGCACATGCCTAGAGTGTACTATCTAATCGAGTTCTCATGGGCTACTTATTTGCAAATGGCACATGACACTCATTAAATTGATTTTTGGGTCCAATTTGACTCGTAATGCTACTCGGACCCTAACCTAGTCAACCCTACTAGTTAGAGCCTAACTAGGAGTACCAAAACCAAGTATACATATATTTAAGAGAATATTAGAGGTTTAATTGCAGCCATATGTAATATTTCCTTATATATTTGGCTTGGTCAAACATCTAACCAAAATAGAAAACCTATTAATAATAGTATGATTTGGAGAACCAAATCATATCCAAATTAGATCAAACCAAATCCCATGTCCTAATAGTATAAATACAAACCAACCCTAATCTCTTTCTCTCTCTTCATAACCACCCACTACTCCACAAATCCTCCCAAACCTAGCGGCCACCACTCCAAACCCGAAACCCTAGCCGACCCCCCTTTCTTCACAAAATATAATTTTTCCTCGATTTTTCTGCCAACCAGCACCACTTAGACATCCCTCTCAATATTCTCTTCTACCCTAGCAACTGTAGAAACAACCTTGCGGCCGTTAGAGGGGTGCACGACGTGCTACTTGGTCCGAAACTCAGTCGAATCAAAGTCTGAAACGTCACAGCAGGTTAGTCGACTTGTAGATGATGTTTCATCCACTTTTTCTCATTTGTTTCTACTTAAACCAAATCTGAGAGTTACCTTTGTATGTCTACTCCAATCTCTGATCACTGGATCTCCTATTTCCAAGCGGTTTGCCCGTGGCGTTGATTCTATGACAGGGTATCCAGAACTGATGAATTCTGTTGTGGGCTACTTTTTTCCTATCTAAGTTCAGTTTTTAACCTTTTAATATTTTTATTCAAAGTCTAGACATCGATACCTTTCCGACGCATATCTGAAAGTTAGGTTTCGCATCCGTTTGCTATTTTAAAAAATTCATGACATTTGTCGTATCACTGAACTCCGAAAAATTCTGTTTTCCTTGTGTCCAAAAGTGTTAAAACTCCATGAATCGGTATGAAACTTCAAGTTGTGCAAAGTCTAACATTATAAGTACTATTTTAACTAATTTTTAGAATTTTTTACAAAATTTATTAATTTTATTTAATCGTTGTTTCGGGGCTAAATTAATGGGTCGATTTGAGGAAGTCATGTGTGGCATTGACATAAGACCTCTTGTGAAAGGGTTTTACTATTAAAAATAGTATTATAGCAATATATAAGTATTTATAGATAAATTTTAGAATTCAAATATATTATTTACGAGAGGTTTTGTTACCTATATGTAGTTATATAGTAGATATAGTGTCGTAACAACGTTATAACAACTAGGAGACGTAGATACTCATATAATTTATATATGGTGTGTTTATATAGAATATTAAATATAGTGTATTATTAAAGGTGAGCTTGGGAGGATCGACAAGGACACCGGAGTTGGACAAGCTTACCCGAAGACATCAGTTACGGCATTTGGAGACTGTTGTGCGAGTTGACCGTTCGTAGCTCATTGAGTGGTTTGTAGTTAGATTTTCTCAGCTCAGGACAGCAGGCGAATACATTCTCTGATAGTTTTCATTGTCTTGATATCTACTATATCCGATTCAGTTGTAGTATTTTACTTGATTCTCGATACGATGGTACACGGACTAGTATACGTCGGATCCTGTCATGAGATGTTTTTCCTGAGTTACTTGGTATACTGGTACATTATTCGATCTTGTTTCTTGTACTTGTATAGACGCCAATTCCTAAGGGAATTTGCTACCCTCTTAGAGAATCCCGTGTCATGACGTGTTATGTCTGGATCCATATTCTATTCGGGGGATGGAGAGTTATTAGTGGTTATGTGATCATTACCCCTACTTGTTTATTACATGTACATAGCTCCACCCTCACCACACGTAGGGTGTAGCCTGACCTTATACTACTTGTGCATAGCTTTCCATTTTGGTCGGCCTGATCCCTATACTATTATACTACTTGTGTATAGCCGGTCAAATGGAACAGCCTGATTTTGACCCAAGCCGATCACATAACGCTCTAATATCTCATGGCACTTTCTTTTATAATTACATTCATACCTCAGTTTACTTTCCACTATTTATATTCCAGTTTTATCTTATATCTCACACATGACATAATATCCAGTTCTCCTATAATGTTTACTTTCAGTCTTGATATTTCATCTTGTATTTTATTATAACTGTCTCTTATAGTATTTGTCAATTCACATGGAACTACTGTTAGCGTTTGTACTTGCTCATATCCTGACAGGATAACCCCCATTGTTTTTCAGAGGATTTAGATGCAGATTTGCTGACCTACTACGGGTTTGGCTTAAATGGAGCCTACGACCAGGACCAGCCTGTGGACCCGGTGCTCGTAGAAGACGCACCGCCAGTAGTAACCTAGTTACCTAGAGTTGTCTTGATTATATTCCAGTTTGATACTTTGAGACTTGTAGTATTTATTTTGGGATATTATTTTATGTCTTAGATTTTGAACTTGTGATTGTGGCTCGGCACTATTTCAGACTATTTACTTCATCTTATCTTTATCTTTATCATCGTGCTTATCTCCCTTAGATTATGTGATTGAGTTGTGGTTATATTCCTCCGTGCGAAGATGACAGACTATATTATTGTGTCTTAGATTCTAAATATTCTAGATGACCTTTATAGCGTTCTACCGCCGATACTGTGGCGTAGGCTGGACGTACCCACGTACTCGTGTCCCTAAACAGGGTGCGGGTGGTGACATCGAAGCCATTAATGACCAACATAGTCTGCTTCATCTACTGCAGCCGCCAATACATAGAACTCAGATTCCATAGAAGAGTGTGACAACATAGTCTGCTTCTTCGACTTCCACGATATAGCAGCTCCACCCATGAAGAAAATATATCCTCCTGTGAACCTTTCACTCTCTACTTCTGAGCACCAGCTTGCATCACTGAAGCCTTTCACTACCTTTAGATCTCCGCAGTAGTGCAGTGCATACTTCTGAATCCTTTTAAGGTATCTCATAACCCTCTTCACAACTTTCTAGTGCTCCATCCTTGGATTGCTCGTGAACTGACTCAGCATCCCCATATCAAAAGCTATGTCTGGCCTTGTGGCAGTAGTCGCATACATCAAACTTCCGATGATGCTTGAGTACTCTAGATGTCTGACGCTTTTCCTTGGGTTTGGCTTTAGCTTCTTGTCACACCTAGGCGTATCGAACCCTGGAAGATCCTGATATCCATAGCATGTGAACACCTTCTCAATGTAATGAGACTGTGACAATACTACTCTAGTTTTTGTTCGGATGATCTTTATCAGGTATCAGTGGGAACATCAAGATGAATGAGTTAACTAAGTATCAGATCGACCAAATTGAACAAATGATAGGTCAAGATCATGTTCTTCATTAGGAATTGAAGAGAGAAGAACGAGCACCTATTGCTCCGGATTGTTTGCCATGAAATATAAAAGAGCAGAACAGTTTTATGGGAGGACTGGACTTTTACTTCACGTTACAAACTCGCTTGTACAAAGAAAGCCTAGGGACGAAAACCTAGGTACAACAATCTAAGTACAATTGTTTATTTTTGATTCTGAGGGGTGACGGTAGAGGCTCAGGAAAGCGACAGCAGCTCTGCCTTACTCCTTGGACGATCGAACGTAGCCTTGGCTCCTGAGACGAGATGGTTGGCGTTGACGAAGAAATGCTCCTCTTGCTCTCCTCGTATTGCTCTTCTGGCTTCTCTCTCTCTGGATTGATCTCTGTGGATTTTTCTTTCTGATTGGGGGAGCGTCTCTCCGTATGTGCGTATATCTCTCTATGTAAAATCTTTTGCAAGGGAATGGCACCCTGCTATTTATAATAGTGGGGGGCATCATTAGGGTTTACAATGATTGTCTATTCTCAAAGTGGCGGCGGCCTGGTAAATGATCAATCTGGACCATTAATCTTGAGCATGAAGGATCTGGGCCATTAATGAGGATTATGCCAAATCATGTCAGCAATTAATATTGATTGCAATAAATCTCCATCATGATGATTTGCTGATATCCGTAAATCTAAATGAATCAATTCAATTCCTTCTCTTGCCACGTGTCCCAAATCATTAGGATCTGACCCAAAATTTGATTATCTTTAGGACACGTGTCATGTCATCATTGTTGAGCCGCATGAGGAGCATTCATTTGGGCTGCATGAAGGTCGTAATGACCGAGCCGCATGAAAGATTTCATGACCGAGCCGCATGAATAGTCTCTATACTCGAACCGCATGAAGGTTATCATGACCGAGCCGCATGAATATGTTCATAACCGAGCCACATGGGGGTCTTCATGAACGAGCTGTATGAGAGTCTTCATGGCCGGGCCGCATGGATTTCTTTTATGGCCGAGCCGCATGGGGGACCTTCATGATTGAACTGCATAGGTTTCTCTGCACTGGCCGTATGAACTCGTCTAGTCTGGCCGCATAAACTTGCCTCAAAGCTGTGAAGATTTTCTCCAGTTTCCTAGGAAAATAGTGCTTTTGTGTCAGTCATCATGACTACTTTACGTCAGGGCTGTCAGCTGTCAGCTGTCAGCCGTCAGAGCATTAATTGTGCTCAGTACGTTAGGCACAGCTGCTTTGAAGGCCACGTGGCCTCTCTCTGTGGGCCGCATGGAGTTTATTCGAGTTGCCTATGTGTTTGAGCCGCATGTCCATGTTGGTGACTTTTGAGCCGCATGATACTCTTGAGCCGCATGAAGCTCGTCTAATTTTGAGCCGCATAAAGCTTCCTGGGTTCTGTGCCGCATGAAGAATGTCTCATGACCGAGCCACATGAAGGACGTCTCATGACCGAGCCGCATGAGGAATGTCTCATGACCGAGCCGCATGAAGGACGTCTCATGACCGAGCCGCATGAGGAATGTCTCATGACCGAGCCGCATGAAGGACGTCTCATGACCGAGCAGCATGAGGAATGTCTCATGACCGAGCCGCATGAAGGACGTCTCATGACCGAGCCGCATGAGGAATGTCTCATGACCGAGCCGCATGAAGGACGTCTCATGACTCGCATGAGGAATGTCTCGATCTGCCCGTGCACTCGCTTTGTGGGCCCGGGTATCCCGAACACACGAGTGCGTAGGTATCATGTTTGCTCCCTGTTGTGGGGGCTAATAGAAACACTTGCCCTCGATCTTTGTTGGGAGACTCTTGAGAACCACTCTGTCCGTTTGCCGCCGAGGGCTGGACACAGGCGGCTCCGTATAACTTTCCATCAGAGGCCCGCTTAGCGGGACGCTCTTGATGGTCAGAGGTTGGGACAGCTGACTGAGTCCGATGAGCCCGCGCTGCCCTAGACTTCTTCTACTTAGCACCCGAAGGTGCATAATAGGAAGAGTCCAAGTTTGGAAGGAAGAAAGAGAAGTTGGTGCCCTTTTCAAAGGAGGTAAGGGGGCTCTATTTATAGAATGGAGTGAGCCCTTTCTTCTTCTCCTTTCCGATGTGGGACTAAAAGCAATATTTTCCATGCTTCTACAGGACCCCCTTCAAAGTTTCTAAATTGTAAATTTGGAACACTTTGAATAAGAAGTATGGAAAGTAGATTTGTTTAGGTGTGGTAATCCAATCAGAGGTAACATGGACGTGATAGGTTTGGGTACTTCCGCTGGGGATTTTATGTGGACTTATCATCCTTGGCGTACCTTGGTTTTAGGTACGGATAATAAGTTGAGAGAGGGAACCATCATATCTACTCAGAGGTGGTATGGACATGGTAAATATAAGGTTGATGGTAGAGCTTTCCTACTCAGAGGTGATATGGACATGGTAGGAGTGAACACGAATGAGGATACATAGAACAACTCAGAGGTGCTATTAACGTGGAAGTTCTATGCATTGGGTGAAAGAATGCTATGGAACAGCTGGGCTCCGAAAGCATGTGATGATGAGAAAAGATGTGGATGTACTAAGGGACCTAGTATGGCATTTGTGGTCAGCAGAGGACATTTGTGGGCCTATTATCCTTGGCATACCTTAGTTTTAGGTACGGATAATAAGTTTGATAGGGATACCTAGAACAACTCCGCGGTAAGGCGGATATGGAGGTTCTTGGTATCGGGCGAAAGAATGCCATGGAGCAGTGATCAGTTTTCTGTTTTCTTTCACTGTTTTTCTTTTCTTTTTGTCAAGGGATGTGATCCCAGATGATGTACTTTTGAATTTTAATTAAATGAGCATGTTTCAACTCATTTCTCTTTCTTGTACTTGTGGTGTTTGTGGAATTGGACCTGCTGGGGGATTATTTGTAGACCTGTTACCCTGGGCGTACCTTGGTTTTAGGTACGAGTAACAAGTTTTGGAGAGGAATACCTAGAACAACTTCACGATAAGACAGCTATAGAAGTTTTTGGTATTCGAGAGAATGCCAGGGAGCAACTGGGCTCCTAGGCATAATAGGGAAGGGATGGGCGTGTACTGGAGATCCAGTACAGCATCTGTGGTCGACTGAGGACATTTGTGGTCATCAGAGGACATTTATGGTCAACAGAGGACATTTGTGGTCAACAGAGAACATTTGTGGTCAACAGAGGACATTTATGGTCAACAGAGGACATTTGTGGTCAACAAAGGATATTTGTGGACCTATTATCCTTGTCGTACTCCGGTTGTGGGTACAGACAATAGGTTGAAAGGGAACCGACATACTTAGTCAGAGGTAATGAGGACATGGCAAGTATGAAGGTTTCTTCTATGGAGCCTTCCCACTCAGCGGTAATGAAGACATGGTAGGAGTGGGCTCAATGAAGATGGGGTACATAAAACGACTCAGAGGTAATGAGGACATGGAAGTTTTATGTAGGAGGTGATTTGTTTTTGGCGGAAGTGAAACGACTCAGAGGTAATAAGGACATGGCCGTTTTGGGAATTTGTGGATCGCTTACCCTTTTTTGTGCACTGGAAGTGCGGGTATTGGATCATGGGGGAGGATCTCTTCCAGGAAAAAAGTTCAGAGGTATGATCATACATGACTTTCTTTTCTGAAAGAGTGACCGGGATGTGAGTTCAGAGACACCGTCGGGTACATAACTCGATAATCTGAGGGATTGTGAGTTCAGCGGTACGGGAGGGTACATGACTCAATAATCTAGAATATTGTGGATGTGAGTTCAGCGGCACCAGCGGGTACATAACTCAGCCATCTGGAATGTTGTGGATATGAGTTCAGCAGCACCAGCGGGTACATAACTCAGCCATCTGGAAAAATGTGGATGCGAGTTCAACGGTACCAGCGGGTACATAACTCAATAATCGGCGGGTACGTAACTCATTGCTTTGGAAGATTTGTCATCGGGATGTAAGTTCAGCGGGACCAGGGTACATAACTCATCATCTTGGAAATTTGTCGTCGGAATGTGAGTTCAGCGGTACGAGAGAGTACATGACTCATCACTTTGGCATATTTATAGTCAGGACGCGAGTTCAGCGGTACCAGCGGGTACGTAACTCATCACCTTGGCAGATTTGTAGGCAGGATGTGAGTTCAGCGGTACCAGGGGGTACATGACTCACAGTCCGAGAGATTTGAAGTCGAATTGTAAGTTCAGCGATACCTGCGGGTATATGACTCACAATCCGAGAGATAGTTGGAAGGTGTCATTTAGACATAGTACTTCTTGAGGAACTTGTCGTTGTTGTTTTGGGCGTTTGATCTTATCCTCTCCCTCTGAGATGTGCAATCCCAATTGGCGAGCCTTCTTTAATCGTTCTTCGGCGCTTGTGGCGCTGATGATGAACGTCTTCCAGTCCTTGAATTGACTTTCACCCATCTAGAGACTGATTGTTGGGAGGAGTCTCTTTTGGCAAATTTCAATCAAGGAGGAATCTGGATTTCTAGAGGGCAACTTCATGGCGGTTTGGCGGAACCGCTCGATGTAGTTCCTTGTCAGCTCTTTCTTCCTTTGGACGACGTCCATGAGGGTGGACATGGTGATGTCCTGCCCTACTTCGTAGAATCTCTCCAAGAACATGTGCTTGAAGCCGACGAAGGAGTGGATGCAGTTGTCCGGCAGGTTGCGATACCAGTCGTAGGCGACTCCTTCCAATGCCCCGATGAATAATCATGTGAGAATGGCATCGTCATGGGGCAGATGGTCGGTGGTGACTTCGAAGTAAGTGATGTACCGACTTGCTGAGGTCTTGCCATCATAAGGATTGATATTGAACGGCTTATATCTTGGTGGGAATGGAACATCCCTCCACGCAGCAGGGTACGGTTGCCGTATTCTGAGGTCTTGAGAGTTTTCTCGAGCGTGAAACATGGTTCGGAGCTCCTGGACCTCTCTTCTTGCTTTGCGGGCCTCATCCACAGCGGTGGGGGCCGTTACTTCAGGGGGATTGTTGCCCTGGTTCGGTGCTGCTGAATTCGAGTCCGCATTGACTGCGGGACCCGCGCTTGTTTGGGCAGGCGTCCCTCCTTGTAGAGTTGGAAGGGCCACTTTGATCTCGTCCACAGACTTGACCAAGGTAAGCAATATGGCTTCGAGAGTGTCGATGCGTTGGCGATCACTGGAACCACCTTGGCTGCTGTCTGTCATGAATACCGTCTTCACATGAGGAGAGATAGATGGGGCGGTGGAGGAAGCGCCCTCCGAATCGTACCCCTGTAGTGAGAAGTCATCGGGGTATGTGGGTATGTTCCCTTCTGATTCAGACTCGGAAGGAACAGTACCCCCAGCCTCCAAGTTTGCCTCGTCTTGGGAGTTATGGATGTCGTCGGGGACGTCGAGGTTTGCTGCATCCGATGGAAGAGTTGTCTCCCCCGGCTCGTCTTCTTGGAACATTAGGTTGCTGTGGAGGCTCGGAGGGGTGCTACCCCCAGCCCCAGCAACTCCCTGCGTTATGGACGACGAATCTCCCACTGTAGCAGATTTCGTCTTAGAGCGAGTACCTTGGAAAACTCCGGTGGTGGGCACCCGCTTAGACGACGGTCTTTTAGTCGCAGTGGTTGAGATCTTCGGGCTGGGAATATTCGTCTTCTTCCCCCTTCCATCAGCGAGGACTTTCTGAGCAGAGTTGCAGGAGACGACGGGTAGTACCTCGTCTTCTGAAGATGGCTGTTGCAGTCTTTGAAAGACAGACTGTCGGTCTTCTTGCATCGTCGTGCTATTACAGCAGCAGTTGACGATGACTTGGGTGCAGTGATATCCGTGGGAGGACTCTTGGCACCCCGATGCATCTTCTCTTTCCTTGCGTTTGTGGAGGATGGTCTCACGCAAGTCACTTGCTTTGCTGGCTCGAGAATTTCGGGCATGCGAGTGTGTAGGCCTTCCGCCTGCTCCCTGATTCGAAGGTAGCTCGTATACTTGCCTTCGCTTGTTACTGGAAGATGCTTGATGACTATCCCATCCATTGGCCGCAGGGGGCATGGTACGAGTAGTCTTATACAACTTTCCATTAGAGGCCCGCGTGACAATCAGCGGGACGCTCTGATAGTCAGAGGTTGGGACAGCTGACTGAGCTTGGTGAGCCCGCACTGCCCTAGACTTCTTCCTTTTAGCACTTACGGGTGCGTAATAGGAAGAGTCCAAGTTGGATACCACAGAGTCTGGCTTATCATCCAGAGAACCATCAGGGTCAGGACCGCATGAGAGACGGTCGAAGACTGATCGAGAGAAGCGTGGAACAGATGCTATGCGGCTAGGATTGAAAGTCGTGCAGGCTGTCTGCATGCGCTGTCTTTAGCTGTCGGATGAGTTGTTCTTGTGCGACTAGGAGTCACGACCGTGCAGGCTGGCCGCATGCGGTTGGCAATTATGGCTGCATGGGTTTTCTACAAGCGATTGACTTCAGCAACCGCATAATTTTCATCCATGCGGTTGGCAACTGTAGCCGCATAAGCTATGCGGCTGACAGATGTGGCCGTATGAGTTTTCTTCGTGCGGTTGGTGGATGTAGCCGCATAAGCTTTCTTCATGCGGCTAGAACCCTTATGCGGCTCGGATCGCATAGAGTTCCTCTTTGCCCCTGCAAGTCCAGCATCATAATATTTTCTTCTGCCGGACTTGGGGACAGCAGAGTCGTCTATGATCTGAAGTGGGGCCACAGGAGAGTCTTTTCTGCCGTTTTGAGCGACAGAGGGTATCTCTGCAAGAGCTTCAGTAGGAACGAATGATCGGGGTCTCCACTCCTTGTGGGCCTTCTTTGTGTGGGCTCGCTTCTGGACCGGGCCAGCGCTCTTGTCGGAGAGCATTTCTTCGAACGTCTGTTGGTCGAACCGGGCGACCATCTTCTGTTGCGTGGAGCCAAGCTTGGCTGCATCCGACTGCGTCACCAACTCCTCAGCCATGGAGAAGTTTGTCCCCAGCAGAGTCACCATCGTGTTTGCCATGAAATATAAAAGAGCAGAACAGTTTTATGGGAGGACTGGACTTTTACTTCACGTTACAAACTCGCTTGTACAAAGAAAGCCTAGGGACAAAAACCTAGGTACAGCAATCTAAGTATAATTGTTTATTTTTGATTCTGGGGGGTGACGGTAGAGGCTCGGGAAAGCGACGGCAGCTCTGCCTTACTCCTTGGACGATCGGACGTAGCCTTGGTTCCTGAGACGAGATGGTTGGCGTTGACGAAGAAATGCTCCTCTTGCTCTCCTCGTATTGCTCTTCTGGCTTCTCTCTCTGGATTGATCTCTGTGGATTTTTCTCTCTGATTGGGGGAGCGTCTCTCTGTATGTGTGTATATCTCTCTATGTAAAATCCTTTGCAAGGGAATGGTACCCTGCTATTTATAATAGTGGGGGGCATCATTAGGGTTTGCAATGATTGCCCATTCTCAAAGTGGCGGCGGCCTGGTAAATGATCAACCTGGACCATTAATCTTGAGCATGAAGGATCTGGGCCATTAATGAGGATTATGCCAAATTATGTCAGCAATTAATGTTGATTGCAATAAATCTCCATCATGATGATTTGCTGATATCCGTAAATCTAAATGAATCAATTTAATTCCTTCTCTTGCCACGTGTCCCAAATTATTGGGATCTGACCCAAAATTTGATTATCTTTAGGACACGTGTCATGTCATCATTGTTGAGCCGCATGAGGAGTGTTCATATTTGGGCCGCATGAATAGTCTCTATACTCGAACCGTATGAAGGTTGTCATGACCGAGCCGCATGAATATGTTCATGACCGAGCCGCATGGAGGTCTTCATGGCCGAGCTGTATGAGAGTCTTCATGGCCGGGCCGTATGGATTTCTTTCATGGCCGAGCCGCATGGGGGACCTTCATGATTGAACCGCATAGGTTTCTCTGCACTGGCCGCATGAACTCGTCTAGTCTGGCCGCATAAACTTGCCTCGAAGCTGTGAAGATTTTCTCCAGTTTCCTAGGAAGATAGTGCTTTTGTGTCAGTCATCATGACGACTTTACGTCAGGGCTGTCAGCTGTCAGCCGTCAGAGCATTAATTGTGTTCAGTACGTTGGGCACAGCTGCTTTGAAGGCCACGTGGCCTCTCTCTGTGGGCCGCATGGAGTTTACTCGAGTTGTCTATGTGTTTGAGCCGCATGTCCATGTTGGTGACTTTTGAGCCGCATGATACTCTTGAGCCGCATGAAGCTCGTCTGATTTTGAGCCGCATAAAGCTTCCTGGGTTCTGTGCCGCATGAAGAATGTCTCATGACCGAGCCACATGAAGGACGTCTCATGATCGAGCCGCATGAGGAATGTCTCATGACCGAGCCGCATGAAGGACGTCTCATGACCGAGCCGCATGAGGAATGTCTCATGACCGAGCCGCATGAAGGACGTCTCATGACCGAGCCGCATGAGGAATGTCTCATGACCGAGCCGCATGAAGGACGTCTCATGACTCGCATGAGGAATGTCTCGATCTGCCCGTGCACTCGCTTTGTGGGCCCGGGTATCCCGAACACACGAGTGCGTAGGTATCATGTTTGCTCCCTGATGTGGGGGCTAATAGAAACACTTGCCCTCGATCTTTGTTGGGAGACTCTTGAGAACCACTCTGTCCGTTTGTCGCCGGGGGCTGGACACAGGCGGCTCCGTACAACTTTCCATCAGAGGCCTGCTTAGCTGGACGCTCTTGATGGTCAGAGGTTGGGACAGCTGACTGAGCCCAATGAGCCCGCGCTGCCCTAGACTTCTTCTACTTAGCACCCGAAGGTGCATAATAGGAAGAGTCCAAGTTTGGAAAGAGGGAAGAAAAGTTGGTGCCCTTTTCAAAGGAGGTAAGGGGGCTCTATTTATAGAATGGAGTGAGCCATTTCTTCTTATCCTTTCCGATGTGGGACTAAAAGCAATATTTTCCATGCTTCTACACGGATCCCTGTGTATTAATAGGAAGATCAGAATCAAAAGGATCGAACTACCTACTCATTTTTCGGAGGTGAATCATAGAACACCAAAAGTTGTAGTATCTTATGGACCTAACATAGGTCACATGCCTCACGACATAAGATTGAAAGATCCAAACCTTCTTCTTCGGAGCGGAAACAGACGTGGCCAAAACATATAAGAAAAGATCGGCGTAGTCACCCATAGGGACATATCTATCCGGATAGAGGATAGTCTAGATCGATTCATAGATAGATCTCAGGATAACATCAGCTTTCACTAAGTCCTTCATGCTGAACTTAGATGAGAGGAACTTCTTTATCTCAGTGACACTTGCTAGATCTATACCCAATATCAGCATATCATCCACGTAGAGACAAACGACAACTCCTCTCCCGTCAGCAAACTTTGTGTACACACACTTGTCCGTATCGCTGACCATGTAGCCGTTTGATCTTATGATGTTATCAAACTTTTCATGCCACATCTTAGGAGCTTGTTTCAGATCATACAGAGATTTCACCAACTTACATACTTTATCTTCGAGGCCCTTGACGATGAATCCTTCTGGTTGTTGTATGTAAATCTCTTCGGTCGATTCACCATTCAGAAAAGCGGTCTTAACATCCATCTGATGAATTACTAGCTTGTGAATTGCGCTCAGAGCAATCAACAACATCCTGATGTTCGTCATCCGTGCAACTGGAGCATATGTGTCTAAATAATCGATCTCCTGCTTCTGAGAAAATCCCTTGGCAACTAATCTTGCCTTGAATTTGTCAACAGTTCTATCGGCCTTCATCTTCTTCTTGAAAGATCCATTTACATCTGATTGGTTTCGATCCTTCAGGCAGATCGACCAACACCCATGTGTTGTTGGAGGTTATCGAGTTGTACTCATCATTAATAGCCTCCTTCCAGAAGACAGCATCTCTGGTCTTCATCGCCTCATCATAGGTAAGCGGGTCTGCTTCCACATGATAGGTGACGAAATCCTCTCCGAAGTCATTATGTCTCCTCACTCGCTTAGATACAGGTTCTGCGAGTTCTTGTTCAATAGTTGTTTCTGCAGCAACAACTTCTTCTTGGACTACCTCTTCATAAGAAACTTGAGCTTTCTGTGCACTTACACTGTTCTTCGGAATGTCTGCAAGAACAATATTCTTGTGCCTTGTAAATTATCTTCAAAGAATTCTGTATCGCGAGATTTAATGATGTAATTTGACTCAACATTAAGGAATCTCTGAGCATTACTCTTGTCAGCATAACCCAAGAATATAGTCTTCGTAGTCCTTGTTTCCAGCTTCTGAATCTTCAAATCCGAAAGCTTCACATATACGCCAGATACCCCCACACTAGAATTACATTCATGTTGGGTCTGACCTTGAACCAGAGTTCATGAGGAGTAACTTCTGAAGTTGCATGCGGCACTATGTTCAATATGAACGTAGCCGTAAGCACTGCTATACCCCAGAAGCAATTTGAAAGACCCGCAGTCAACAACATTGAGTTCATCATCTCTGTTAACATTTTGTTTTTTCTTTCTACAACACCATTTGATTGAGGAGAGTACGGAGCAGTTGTCTCATTGATAATTTCATATTCTCTGCAGAACGATGTGAATTCATCAGACCTATACTCGCCACGTCGATCACTTCTGAGTCTCTTGAGTTGTTGTCCGGTCTGACGCTCGGCTTCAGCCTTGAAGTCCTTAAACTTCTTAAACGCTTCATCTTTAGATTTGAATAGATAAACAAACGCGTACTTTAAGAAGTAGTCGATGAAAGTAATAAAATACTTCATCCCGACCTTTGTGGAGAACTGTTTGAAGTCACGGATATCTGAGTGCATCAACTCCAGAAGATCTGTACTTCGCTTTACACGCTTGATCGGGTTTTTTGTGATCTTTGTCTGCGCACAGACCTCACACTTTTCCAACTTCTTACCCCCACATTTGGAGATAAGCCCTAGACTAGACATATTGTTTATTCTTTTAGAATGAACATGTCCTAGTCTATTATGCCACAACTTAAGAGAATAACCAGAAGAAGAAACTGCATTCACTATCTCCATAGGAGTTACAAGTTGAAGTTTGAACATCCCTTCGGTACAAAAGACCTTCCCGAAGTATGTTCCTTTATAGGACATAATGACTTGACCAGCGTTAATGTCCATCCTCAAGCCTGCTTTGCAGTACAGGCTTTCAGAGACCAGGTTCTTGGCTATAGCAGGTACGTGCTTCATATTTTGAAGCATCAGCGACTTCCCCAAAGTCAGTTGCAATACCACCGTCCCGATCCCGTGTACTTCAGCTTGCGTCTGGTTCGCCACCATAACCTTCTCAGAAACAGGTTGGTACGTGGTGAACCACTCTTTCTTTGAGCTAATATGACACGAGGTCCCAGTGTCTATCCACCAGTCCGTGTCACTTCAAGCTGAGTCAACCTGCATAATCATAGCAACAAAGTTAGCCTCATATTGCTCCTTTTGTTTTGGTTTTTCTTTACAGCCCTCTTCCAGTAGCATTTCTTGTCACAGTTGAAACAAGTCCCAGGTTCTTTGGACTTGGGCTTGAACTTAGCCGACTTCACCTTCAGATGGTGAACGTTTTTCTTCTTTTGGTAGGGAACTTTCTGTTTCCCTTTAGAATTTTCTCCTTACACCATGTTCGCCTTAGCCATCTGCTTGGACAAGGTATCCACTTTGAGTTGAGCCCTCAACTCGTCTTCAACATGTATCCAGTGTAAGAGGCATTCCAGATCCACTTCTATCTTCTTGCGGCGCATGTCTGCGATGAAGTTGCTCCACCCAGGTGGGAGCTTTACGACAATATCCCTGACGACAAAAGCATCGACCAAGGACATGCCGTCATCCGCCAGCTTCTGACGTAAATTAAGGAACTCCTTGACTTGAGGCAACATGGTTTTGTTGTCCTCAAACTGCATCCCCCAGGCCTTTTCGTTCACGTGGATCTTATTTCTGTTCTCATCTGCCTTGTAGAGATTCTCTACAGACTCTCAGATATCCTTCATATTGACCGTCTTGTTGTATGACTCCGCCAGAGAGTCCTCTATCAAGTTCTGGATCAACAACTTGCATAGGTTGTTATCCCATCTCCACTTCGACTGCAAAGCCATGGCTTCAGCAACCCTTCGAGCATTTTTACCCTCTAGAATCAAAGGCTCAGGATCTGTCAACATATAGTCGACGCTCATAAGTTGAAGATTAAGGCTGACCTTTTTCTTCCAGACGTTGAAATACTCCCCGTCAAATTTCTCAAGTTTAAACTTGTATCGAGAAGTTGTGCACGGTTGTTCTGCATCAGATGTGAATCTTGCTTTGAGATTGTTAGTCCCGAAACAGATCGTTAGATGGAAATCTCGATCTCTACGATAACACGAGTTGATAAAAGCAACTTAGCAGGTTAAATAAAGATCACCGCAATTCTGCTAGATAGATTAAGATCAGTATTGCTGGGGAGATAAAGATCACCGTTGCTTAAAGCAAGATTCGTCCAATTGCGATCTGCTCCCAGGAACCAGCAAGTTCGAAAGAACTTCTGGAACGCTTGCTGTCACCTCTTTTCTCGAACTCGAAGAACTCCAAATGACTCCAATGGCAATGGCGGCACAACTCTCTTCTTCTCTTAATTTCAGCGTAAGTGTTCAATGAAGGCACGAAAAGAATATTTATAGAGGAGGGCTGAAAAACACCAACAATTTATTCTATCAATAAGCAAACTGACATTTTAATGTTTGTTGAGCTGAAATGCTAAAACCGGTGTTAATGGTTTATACAATCACGTGTCTTCTATTTGTTTAGCAATGAGCAAATCTCAATAGTTTCATGTGTCTGTACTCCATATTGATACTATAGGCCTGTTAGGTGGCATAAATCTAATTCAATTCATCTAACTGGAGCCATGGAATTACAATTCCTGTTCCCATTGTCTGACTGTCTCGTTGCAAGAATAACATGCTTCTGACTTTGTTTTTGAAAGAGTTGATATCCACATGAACACCTCAGGACTTAAACACTAAATATCCAATACATTTCACGAATTATTTTTTCAATTTTTGCAAGAGTTGGGAATTGGCATTCTTAGGGAGTACAATTTTCAATTCCTGGTTTTAGATTTTGCAACTACCAAATTTAGGTAATTAAGCTTTCAAGGAGACCACTATATGCTAATGAAAAAAGGAGAAGATAGATCACAATCTAATATTTTTAATACAATGTAAAACTGATTATTGTCTCAGATTTGAACTTGTATCCAGTATGAAGGTGTTTTCAATTCTAATTAAGTACATTTCTACAAATTAGGTGTCAGTGACATTTAGTTGCACTTGCACTCGTATGGTCATCCGATACTCGTTTTGCCGTAATATGACTTCTAGATCGAGTTTGTGATTCAATATTTGTAGGGTCTAGGACAATATTGTTGGTGTTTCTGCTTTGGACTAGGAAAGATAGTCCTACATCGGCTACACCAAATGGTGAGTATCTCAATATAATGCATTGCTTGTGTTGAGGTGTGCATATGAGGTGTGGTAGAGCACAAGTGTATGCCATGTGGAAGTATTTTTCTAGAAGAAAAAATGATTAATTCCAACAAAAATGTAAGTTGATTTTTGTTGTGCGGACTCGGACTCGGACACGGACTCCAGGATGTCTCGTGCATGCACGGGAGTGTTTGGGGGTAGGCGTGGACTGGCACACTTCTATACTGATTGTGGGATGATCTAAAATATCAAACTCTATTTTTGAGTATTGGTATTTTAGTCCCACATCGGATAGGAGAAGATATGAAGTCTCACTCCACTCTATAAATAGAGCCCCTTGACCTCCTTTGAAAGATGCACCAAAGAAGAGAGTTAAGGGAGTCCGTAAAGTCCAGAAAGTCCGTTCAGGTCTCAAATATTGACTGACGGGCATTCCAGAAGTTCTCTAGAACTTGCTGGTTCCTGGAAGCGGATCGTATATAGGCGAATCTTGCTTTGAGCAACGGTGATCTTATCACCCCAGCAAAGCTGTCTTTCTCTTTCTTTTTTTCTTCTTTTCTTCTCTGATTTTATCAGGTACTTCTTGTGAGCTTTCGTCGCTGCTGCTGCTAGCAATTCGATTTGTACCTTCCTAAAAGAAGCTCTACTTTCGTTTGCTATTGTAACGAAATCTCTTTAGATTTTTGTTACCCAGAATCCTCCAAGGATCTCTGTGGTGCACCTTCTTTGAAGTGTTGCTACGAAAAGTTGTTACTATTGAGACAACTGTTTCGTTTCACTGTTTTCCATCGAAAATTATGCCTCGGGAATAACAATCTCAAATCAAGATTAGAAGATGGAAAACTCTCGTGCTTCTCTCATCGATACCAGTTTTAACAAGTTAGAAAAATTCGACGGAGAACATTTCCAAATCTGGAAGAGAAAGGTCACCCTTAATCTTCAACTCGTGGACGTAGACCATGTGTTGATTGAGGATGAACCGACGATTCCAGAAGGAGGAACTGCCGATGCTATTGCTGCTGCACTCGTCAAGTAGAGCAAATAGAAGAGAGAAAATAGCATATGTAAACTGCTGATTCTCAATTCTATGGAAGACTCTCTGGCAGGGTCATATTCCAAGAAGGTGAAGGCCAAAGAGATCTGAGATTCTTTGGACAAGCTATATGAAGATGATGAGAACATGTTCAAAATCTTTATCATCGAAAAGTACCACAAGTGGCTCTTCGAAGACGAGATGGCGATGCTACCTCAAGTGAAGGAATTTATGAAGTTGTGCCAGAAGTTTGATAACGAAAAGATGTCCCTCGTCGACAAGTTTATCGTTAGAGGGATAGTCTCGAAACTTCCTGCTGGTTGGAGTAACTTCTATGCTAGAATGTATCGGAAGAAGCTGGACATTAGCATGGAAGATCTTCTACAAGAGATCCATGTTGAGGACGAAATACGATCTCAACAAAAGATGGACTCTCTGGCCAAACAACTGGCTAAGGCCAACTTGGTGCAGACAAGAGAGTTCAAGGGAAAGCAGGTGGCTTCTCATCACAAGAAGAAGGACTCCACTAATCTGAAAGTGAAGGGTCCTTCATTCAAGCAACAGAAGTCCAAGTCCCACGTGACTTACTTCAACTGTGGCAAGAAGGGCCACTACAAGAGTGAATACAAATTCAAGCCCAAACAAGTTGAGCAAGGTGAGCCTAGCAAGGTTTCCATGGTTTCTAACATTGTTGCTATCATTGCTCAAGTCACAGCTGTGGGGGCTGACTCTGACTGGTGGATAGACACTGGTACGATCTGCCATGTCTGCTCTGGCAAGGAATGGTTCGTCACATACCAGCCAACTTCTGAGAAAGTTATCATGGCGAACCAAGCCCAAGCTGAAGTTCTGGGGATCGAAACTGTGGAGCTGAAACTCACATCCGGGAACACTCTGATGCTTTAAGGTGTGAAGCACGTTTCGGTGATTGCAAAGAACCTGATCTCTGGAAGCCTTTTTAGCAACGCAGGCTTGAGGATGGACATCAATGTTGGCCAGATGGTGATGTCCAAGAAGGAAATATACTTCGAAAAAGCTTTTCAAACCGAAGGGATGTTCAAAATTCAACTTATAAACCAGTTTGATAATATTAATGCAATCGCTCATTCTGATTATTCTCTTAAGTTATGGCATAATAGGCTTGGGCATGTTCACTGTAAAAGAATTAACAAAATGTCCAGTCTAGAACTTATCTCCAAATGTGGGGATAAGGTAGAGAAGTGTGAAGTATGTGCTCAGACAAATATCACAAGAAAACTCTTTCATCGGGTTAATCGAAGCACAGATCTTCTGGAGCAGGTGCACTCCGATATCCGTGACTTCAAACAATTCTCTACAAAAGTTGGGATGAAGTATTTCATAACCTTCATCGATGACTTCTTAAAATACGCGTTCGTCTACTTGCTCGTCTAAAGACGAAGCGTTCGAGAAGTTCAAGGAGTTCAGGGCCGAGGCTGAACGGTAAACTGGACAACAACTCAAGAGGCTAAGGAGTGATCGAGGCGGAGAGTATCGGTCCCATGAATTCACATCATTCTACAAAAAACATGGAATCATAAACGAGACTACTGCTCCGTATTCTTCTCAATCTAATGGAGTAGCGGAAAGGAAGAATAGAACGTTGACATAAATGATGAACTCAATGCTGCTAACTGAGGGTCTTCCTAAATGCTACTGGGAAAAAGCTGCAATGACGGCCACTTTTATTCTAAATAGAGTGCCGTATGCAACTTCGGACGTAACTCCTCATGAACTCTGGTTCAAAGTCAGACCTAAATTGAATGTCATTCGAGTGTGGGGGTGTCTAGCTTATGTGAAGCTCCCAGATCTGAAGATTCAGAAGCTGGGACAAGGACTACGAAGACGATCTTCTTGGGGTATGCCGAGAAGAGTGATGCTCGGAGATTTCTTGATATTGAGTCAAATTATATCATCGAATCTCGTGATGCTGAATATTTTGAAGACAAGTTTACAAGGCACAAGAACATTGTTCTAACGAAAATTCAGAGAATGATGAAGGTGCAAAGGAGACTGAGATCTTCAATGAGCCAGTTGTCCAAGATGAAGTTGTTGCTGAGGAGACAACGATTGAACCAGAACTCACTGAGCTGTCGTCGAAGCGAGCAAGGAGGCCGAAGAACTTCGGAGATGACTTCATCACCTATCATATGGAAGCAGATCCGCTTACCTATGATAAGGCAATGAAGACCAGAGATGCTATTTTCTAGAAGGAGACGATAGATAATGAAATTGAATCAATCACCTCCAATAACACTTGGGTGTTGGTTGATCTACCTGAAGGAGCAAAACCGATCGGATGCAAGTGGATCTTCAAGAAGAAGATGAAAGCTGATGGAACCATTGACAAGTTCAAGGTAGGCTAGTAGCAAAGGGGTTTTCTCAGAAGTATGGGATCGACTACTTTGACACGTATGCTCCAGTAGCCCGGATGACCACCATCAGAATGTTAATTGCTCTCGCAGCGATACATAAGATGGTGATACATCAGATGGATGTGAAAACGGCATTCCTGAATGGCGAGCTAACCGAAGAGATCTACATGCAACAACCAGAAGGGTTTGTCGTCAAAGGTCTGGAAGACAAAGTCTGCAAGTTGGTAAAATCTATGTACGGTATAAAACAAGCTCCCAAAATGTGGCATGAGAAGTTTGACAAAGTCATAAGGTCAAATGGCTACAGGGTCAGTAAAATAGACAAGTGTGTTTATACGAAGTTTGCTGACGGAAGAGGAGTCATCGTTTGTCTATACGTGGATGACATACTAATCCTAGGTACGGATATAAGCTGTGTCACAGAGACAAAGAAGTTTCTCTCGACGAAATTCAGTATGAAGGACTTGGAGGATGCTGATGTTATCTTGGGACTCAAGATCATCCGGACAGACAATAGACTAGCGCTGTAACAGTCTCATTATGTTGAAAAGATGATCACTCGTTATGGGTATCAGGATCATCCAGGGATCGATACGCCGTACAGGTGTGATATAAAGCTGAAGCCTTATTCAGGGGAAAGCGTCAGGTAGCTGGAGTATGCAAGCGTAATCGGGAGTTTGATGTATTCTACTAATGCTACAAGGCCTGACATAGCTTTCGTCGTGGGAATGATGAGTCGTTTCACGAGCAACCCAGGCAATGAGCACTGGAAAGCTGTGAAACGGGTTATGAGATATCTCAAGAAGACTCAAACATATGTATTGCACTACAGCGGAGATCCACCGGTAGTGGAAGGCTTCAGTGATGCCAGCTGGTGCTCAGAAGTGGAGAGCGAGAGGTCCACAGGTGGATACATTTTCATAATTGGTGGAGCTGCTATATCATGGAAATCAAAGAAGCAGACTATGCTCTCGCGGTCATCCATGGAATCTGAGTTCTTTGTACTTGATACCGCAGCGAAGGAAGTAGAATGGCTTCGAGAGCTCCTGTATGATCTTCCTGTGGTTGGGGCATAAATACCGAGGATACCGATATATTGCGACAACCAGGCGACTGCGGCGGTGGAATCAAATGACATCTTCAACGGGAAGAAGAGAACTGTGCGGTTAAAGTACAAGACAGTACACGATCTCATCAAGAGGGGTGTAATTACAGAGATTGATGTTCGGAGTCAGGAGAACCTGGCGGATCCGTTCACCAAGGACTTCGAGCGCCAGCTGGTCGATAATACAGCTTGTAAAATGGGCTTGAAGGCATTCTGATATTGTGTTATTACATTCCTACCATAAAGTTTTATGCTATTAGTTCAAAGAAAAATCTACTAGGCATCTAGCTTTTGGTTCAAGGGAGGACTATTAACCAGAATAATATCAGGAACGGTGGGTACTTTTCCTCTGTGACATGGAGAGGTTACGGACCTACAACCGCTGTTGTCTATTGTTGTTTTCTGTAAAAATGGATCATGTGGGAAGGTTGGCCTAAATGTCTTAATGAGTTCTCAGGCAGAGTGAATGCCTGGAAGTGCTTTACAAGAAGCACGGTAGCACAGCACTACAAGGAGTGTAACTCCATGCTATAGTGGGTGACTCCACCATGAGATTTTCGGTTAGGGGTAATGCCTCGACTTTGTGAGCCAAGTCACAGCGGAGTAGCACCGAAAATAGGCAGGTAGCCTAATGTTGTATGATAATCGTAATAAAGAGAGGTAGACAGCACTACAAAGAGGACGATGTCCTCATGTTACAGTGGCATGACACCACAAAGAGGTACCAGGTAGGTTAAAGCCTCGTCTTCGCAAGCGAAGTCATAGCGGCATAACACCGTACGGAAGCACAAGGCTTAATGCTGGGTAGCTTGGCACTACAAAGAGGCTTGTGACCTCATGCTACAGTAGTATGACACTACGATGAGGTACCCAGGTGGGGTAAAGCCTCGGCTTTAAGCCATGTCATAGTGGCGTAGTACCGCAAAGAAGCGCAATGCTTCATGCCATGACTCTTTATAAAGAACTCACCTATAGTGTATGGACAGAGATATCAGGCCGTCTCTTGAGGGTAAACTTGTAGACGCCCAAAAAATTATACACTGAAACTAGGCTGGCACAAGGCCTTTAATGTACAGCCAGAAGCACAGTTGATGTCATTATGTGAGTAGAAAGAATTACAGTTCTGGTGCAGAATTCAAGGCTTAGTCCATTCTTGTATCATGCTGTTATTTAACCTATACGAAAAGATTCAAGTCGTAGCGACATCTCTCCTAATGCATGATGGACAGTCACTGTAGGGAACGCTCAACCTATATATTGAGATATGTGGGAGATTGTTGGTGTTTTTGCCTTTGGACTAGGAAAGATGGTCCCACATTGGCTACACCAAATGGTGAGTATCTCAATATAATGCATTGCTTGTGTTGAGGGGTGCACATAAGGTGTGGTGGGGCACAAGTGTGTGCCATATGGGAGTACTTTTCTAGAAGAAAAAATGATTAATTCCAACAAAGATGTAAGTTAATTTTTGTTGTGCGGACTCGGACTCGGACACGGACTCCAGGATGTCTCGTGCATGCACGGGAGTGTTTGGGGGGTAGGCGTGGACTGGCACACTTCTATGCTAATTGTGGGATGATCTAAAATATCAAACTCTATTTTTGAGTATTGGTATTTTAGTCCCACATCGGATAGGAGAAGAGGTGAAGTCTCACTCCACTCTATAAATAGAGCCCCTTGGCCTCCTTTGAAAGATGCACCAAAGAAGAGAGTTAAGGGAGTCCGTAAAGTCCAGGAAGCTCGTTCAAGTCTCAAATATTGACTGACGAGCGTTCCAGAAGTTCTCTAGAACTTGCTGGTTCCTGAAAGCGAATCTTATATAGGCGAATCTTGCTTTGAGCAACGGTGATCTTATCACCCCAGCAAAGCTGCCTTTCTCTTTCTTCTTTTCTTCTCTTCTTCTCTGATCTTATCAGATACTTCTTGTAGGCTTTCGTCGTTGCTGCTGCTAGCAATTCGATTTGTACCTTCCTAAAAGAAGCTCTACTTTCGTTTGATGTTGTAACGAAATCTCTTTAGATTTTCGTTACCCAGAATCCTCCAAAGATCTCTGTGGTGCACCTTCTTTGAAGTGTTGCTACGAAACGTTGTTACTATTGAGACAACTGTTTCGTTTTACTGTTTTCCATCGAAAATTACGCCTCGAAAATAATAAATATTTGGCTCAAAATCTCGTCGGGAGAGTTGAAATGTGTTAAGCTCCTCATTAGTGGTTATGTTTGTCTTGTTTGCTGTGTAATGCGGTGTCCTTCTCATCTGATAGCAAGACGATGGCCTCTTGCTCAGAGGATACTACTCTAGCTCTTTGGGAACTATATCCGCCTCATCTGATAGCAAGACGATGGCCTCTTGCTCAGAGGATACTATTGCCTGTTTATGTATAATGTGATGGAAGTGGACGAGTCATGCTCGTAAGCGCATGTCTTCCTCTTACAATGGCAATATGAAGAAAATGGTGTTGGAAATTATTTCAAAAAATCTGCAAACAAAATAAAATAAAGTAAATGTTACCGGCCTCCGGAAAAGTCGCGCACGAAGCACTGCCCTAAGAGTTGATTCGGATCTATGTGCAGACTTGTTCCGAATGCTCCTAGTGGTAAAACTCCTGTTCTACCGGTATCTTCTCGTCGCACACAACTCGAAAAGAGCGACCCCGAACTTAGCTTTTCTGCCCAGAGCACAAACCGAAGAACAAAGCTTTGAATTGAACAAGAGAGAATGAGAGGGAGAGAGTGGAGTGAAGATTGTGAAAAAGGGCTCTCTCTTATATAGCATTAAGCATATGCTAAAGATAGTATATGCTTAAAATAGCCTATACTAAAATTAGCTAAAAGTGGCTAAGTCTCCAACTTAAAAAATGATACATGTTTGAAGACTTGGCAAATTGAAGACTTGGCTTTGAGGACTTGGCTTTTGCATGTAATATACAACAATCCCCCCCAAAAGTCAAGTTCCGAAAAACATAGAGATGACAAATGAATAAGAATTGATAGAGGATTTCTGGGCAAATATATATTATGCATAGATGAGATGGACTACAGCCTTGAATCTCACTTAGTTACTATTGTCTTTGTCTGAAGAAGTGCTTGATGGACTATGCCTTGAATCAAACTTCTTGAACCAGATTCAGAAAATAGCACACATAATACGCTAGAGGTTCTTTGGGTCTATCGGGTGGCGCTTTGATTGGCCATGCGCACTTTTACACACTCATGAGAGTTGTCTAGGATCGCCCTGTCCTATAGTCGCGGCCTTCACGACCTCTCATATAGGTAAGTCCTTAAGGGTTGGTGATAGGTATCAACCCTGCATATCATGCTTGGACTTATTAAGAGTTTAAACTCACCCTAACCATATCACACCGGAACAATATCACCATAGGGATGGGGTATCAATGTACACATGTACAGCCTCTTGGGCTTTTATTTTAAAGAAAATTTAATCTCAAGGTCAGTGTTCTATATTAGTCACCTAGTCCAGTTTGTTTCTACCCATTGAACCGGCTTCTTGGGATCTCCAGTCAGACTCGGTTGGATTGCCACTGCTGGTGACTAAATTATGGGCTTAACCCCATCCCCCTCGATGATTCTAGGATCAATATCCTAGACAGACCCTTCGTCAAGTGGTCTGCAAGGTTCTTTTCTGACTTTATATAGTCAAGAACCACATATTTGCCCAATAGGCTCTTTATAGACTTGAAGCGCAGCTGCAGGTGCCTGTTCATCTTAACATTCACAGAATTATGCTTTAGTAGTTCAATAACAGATTTATTATCACAATTGATAGAAATTGCAGGAACAGGAATATGATAAACAGGTATATGCATAATTAGATTTCTAAGCCATTCAGCTTCTGTACAAGTAGTGTCAAGAGCTATCATTTCAGAGTCCATTGTACTCCTAGCTATGATAGTTTGTTTGTATGAACTCCAGGAGATTGCTGCTCCTCCTATCCAGTAGTGGATTTCACATCATGTGAATCAGTTACCCAGTTTGCATCTGAATAACCTTCTATAATATCAGGATGTCTAGAATAATGAAGTTTATAATCTAGAGTACCTCTAAGATATCTAAATACTCTATCCAATGCATTCCAATGTGACTGATTTGGGTTTTCGGTATATCTACTAAGTCTCCCAATAGCAAATGCAATATCGGGACTGGTTCTATTTGATATGTACATAAGGGACCCTATCATCTGTAAATATCTATGTTGTTCTATAGGTGATCCTTCATTCTTCTTGAGGCCAACATTACTGTCATAAGGAGTAAGGGCATGTTTTTTGTCAAAATACTCAAACTTTCTTAGCATTTTCTCAATTGAATGTGCTAAAGATAGAGTATAGTCCTCTTTGCATTTGGACACTTGCATTCCTAGGATCAAGTGGGCTTCGCCTAGATCTTTCATATCAAATTGGTTAGATAAATAATTCTTAGTGTTATTTATCAGTTCCAGTGAAGATCCTAGAATAAGGATATCATCAACATACAAGCATAAAATGACACAACTTCTACCAGAATTTTTAGAGTATATACATTTGTCATACTCATTTGGCAAGAAACCATATTCTATAATCACTTTATCAAATTTGTTGTGCCATTGCTTGGGAGCTTGCTTTAGGCCATAAAGTGATTTTACTAATCTGCAAACTTTCTTTTATTGACCTTTAGCAATAAAACCTTCAGGTTGCTCCATGTAGATCTCTTCTTCTAGATCTCCATTCAAAAATACTGCTTTTACATCCATTTGATGGATCAGCATGTTATGAATGGATGCTAAGGCTAGAAGGGTTCTAATAGAAGTAATCCTAGCTACAGGAGAATATGTATCAAAATAATCTAATTCCTTTTTCTGAGTTAAACCCTTGGCTACTAATCTAGCTTTGTATTTCTCTATAGTACTGTCAGCTCTGAGTTTCTTTTTGAAGATCCACTTGCAACCTATGGGTTTACTACCTAAAGGTAGATCTGCAAGAAACCAAGTATTATTCTCCATAATAGAGTTATACTCATTGTTTATGGCTTCTTTCCAGAAAGGAGCATCAGAAGAAGATATTGCTTCTTTGTAAGTTGAGGGATCACCCTCTATCAAATAAGTGAAGAAGCCTTCCCCTAAATTTCTTTCAATCCTTACTCTTTTACTTCTTCTAGGTTCTAAGTCTTGTTCAGGTGGTGAGCTTGATGAATGGCAATGGGAACTTGTAGAAGGAGCTAGGGAAGAACTTGAGGGGTTGGAAGAAATTCTATCCTTAAAAGGGAATATATTCTCAAAGTAAACTGCATCTCTAGCTTCTATAATGGTATTGTTAGAGATTTTATTTACTTCAGAATTAGTCACTAGAAATCTATTGGCATTGCTATCTAAGGCATATCCTATGAACACACCATCTACGGTCTTAGGTCCAATTTTTCTCTTTTTTGGTTCAGGGATTCCAACTTTTGCTAGACATCCCTAAACTTTGAGGTAATGGACTCTAGGAGTTCTACCTTTCCATAATTCATAGGGAGTCTTATCCTTAGATTTACTAGGAATTCTATTTAGGATGTAGCAAGCTGTTAATAAGGCTTCTCCCCACAAGCTATCAGGAGCACCTGAGCTGAGAAGCATGGCATTCACCATGTCTAACAGAGTACGATTCTTCCTTTCAGCAACTCCGTTGGATTGTGGTGAATAAGGAACAGTCACCTCATGAATTATTCCGTGTTCTTCACAGAAGTTAGTCATTTCGTTTGAGGTATACTCTCCGCCATGATCAGATCTAAGGATCTTTATCCTTTTCTATAATTGGTTTTCAGCTTCTCATTTGTAAACCTTGAATCTATCTAGAACTTCATATTTGGTTTTGAGAAGATAGGTATAGCAATACTTTGAACAATCATCTATAAATGTGACAAAGTATTTCCTACCGCCTCGAGTCAAAACCCTATTTGAATCACAAACATCACTATGAACTAGTTCTAGAAGATCAGAATTCCTTTCTACGGATTTGAATGGTAGTCTAGAATGTTTGGCTTGAACACAAATCTCACACTTGTCTTTATTATCTACAGGAGACTTGGGAATAAGATTTAGGTTCATCATCCTTCTAAGGGAACCCAGGTTCATATGACCTAGTCTACCATGCCATACATTAGAAGATTCTACATTGGAAACAATAGGAGAAGGATCCAACATTTTATTTACAGTACTGAGAATAAACAGACCATCCTTTACAAATCCTTTACCAACAAAGGACTCATTCTTAGAAAATACAACTTTATTAGCTTCCATTACAATCTTGTAACCAGATGCTACAAGAAGGTAACCGCTAACTAAATTTCTCCTAACAGTCGGCACATGAAGAACATCATGAAGAGGCAGAATTTTTTCTGATGTCATCTTCAGATCTATTCTTCCTCTTCCTACAATTTGTATCGTAGAGCCATCTCCTAGGGTTATGCCTCCTCCACATGATTCCTGATAGTTTGAAAAACAGGAGCGATCAAATGAAACATGAACATTAGCTCCAGAATCCAACCACCAGTCATCAGAATGGTAAGAAATATTAACTAAAGGTTGGTAAGTCGCAGACCTAAAGGAACCAGAAGACCCATTCAGAATCATGTTGGCTTCTGGTTTGGCTGGGCCCTTCCCCCTATAGGAAGTCTTGATTGGTTCCTTCTTCCTTTGGAAACAGTTGATGGCCGTGTGGTTTGTTCTACCACACACAAAACAAAATCTTCCTTGATCCTGAGTCTGACCAAAGTTTCTAGGTTTTTGGAGTTGTTGGTGTTGACGATTCTGGTGGTTCTGGTGATGAGGCTGAACAATATTCTTCTTCTTGAAGATATTATTCTTGGGTTTGTGAGGATTATTAGGCTTAGGTTTGCTTTGGGATGACTCTACTAGGTTTACCTTAGCCTTAGTCTCAGTCTTGGAGTTTGACCTTAGCCTAAGTTGTTCTTTAACTCTAATTTGCTTCAGTACTTGGGCAAAAGTAAGGTCACCTTGGGTACGATGGAGGTCCTTTTTTACATCAAACCAAGAAGGAGGGAGCTTATCTACTAGGCAAGCTATCTTATGTTCAGCTGAAAAGGTTGTACCTTTAGCTTGAATGTGCCTCACAAATTTTTGGAATTCATGGATTTGTTCATTCATAGGTTTGTCATCTACCATGAAATACTTATTAAATGCTGAAGAAGTGAATCTTTCAATTCCAGCATCATCACAACCATATTCATCTTCTAAAACATTCCAAAGTTCTTTGGCGCTTTTATATTCAAAGAATATATCATAAAGTGAATCAGATAAAGCGCTTAGAATTCGATGGAAGCAGTAAAAGTCTATTTCCTTAGGGGTTTTAGGTTTGGAGGAACTGGAGGGTTTGGACATTCCTATGTCAGACTCAGTGTCGTCAGAATCATTTATGATGGGTGTGGAACCATCAATGGCTAAAATCAGTCCTAAAGTGGTGAGCCAGAAATTCATTTGACTCTGCCACCTCTTGAAGTGGGTGCCATCAAACTTGGCTGGCTTAGCAGTCGAAGTATCGTCTTTGGTAGACATGATTTCTAAGGTCTGAAAAATAAAATAAAATATTTACTCAATAAGATGGATTAAGCTAAAACTTAACAATTTAAATAATTTTTGGTAATAGACCTTTAAAATTTTAGTTTTTCAAGTTTTGATAAGGTTGGGTTAGCTGTAGGGGCCGGTTCCCAGCAAGTGGAGGTTCACTAGGAACTCTTAAGAACCGGTCGCTTAGACGATTTACGTCTTTTTGACAGAAGGGCCCTTTCGGCTTGTTCCCAAACAAATCTCTACTTTAGAACTTTAAAATTAAAAGAATTTTACTAAATCAATTAATTGTTTACTTTAGCCTAAATTTAAATATTGAGTAAAGTAAACTAGAATTGATAAAATTACTAACAAAATAATGTTTGTCTCAGGTATCATTTTATGAAAAATGATAAATTGTTACTAATTTGACAAATATTCAAAAAATTAACAAATAAAGTAAATAAATCGACTCTTAGATTGTTGGAAATTATTCCAAAAAATCTGCAAACAAAATAAAATAAAGTAAATGTTACCGGCCTCCGGGAAAGTCGCGCACGAAGCACTGCCCTAAGAGTTGATTCGGGTCTATGTGCAGACTTGTTCCGAATGCTTCTAGTGGTAAAACTTCCGCTCTACCGATATCTCCTCGTCGCACACAACTCGAAAAGAGCGACCCCGAACTTAGCTTTTCTGTCCAGAGCACAAACCGAAGAACAAAGCTTTGAATTGAACAAGAGAGAATGAGAGGGAGAGAGTGGAGTGAAGATCGTGAAAAAAGGGCTCTCTCTTATATAGCATTAAGCATATGCTAAAGATAGTATATGCTTAAAATAGCCTATACTAAAATTAGCCAAAAGAGGCTAAGTCTCCAACTTAAAAAATAACACATGTTTGAAGACTTGGCATGTTGAAGACTTGGCTTTTGCATGTAATATGCAACAAATGGTTCGGAGAAATTTAAGTTCTTCTAGACTAGGGGCGACTGTAGCGACAATGGTGAGATGGGGATGAACATGTTAGCCCCTCAGAGGAATGTATGTATGTATGTATGTATGTATGTATGTATGTATGTTTGTATGTGATTTTCAATTTATCAGTGGAAAATACTCTTCTCTCTAAGCAAACATTGGTTTTGTAATTCATCATGTAAGCTTTGTAATCAAATACTGCCGCTTGTTTTGTTTATTATGTGTATGGGAGAATATAACTCGTCGAATAGAATAGTTAAGACAATTTCTAAAAACACTTCACATTTTACTCCAGGACAGTCCATTAGGACTGCCAACTTCGTTGACAGTCTATCTTAATATTCAAATTCTTTAGGACTGTCAACTTTGTTGGCAGTCCGCATGTCCTACTTTATGTTGGAAGTCCTAGAACTGAGCTGTTCTAGAGTAAAATATAGAGGAGGTACATTTTGGAGGTACATATAGCATTACTCCTTTAAAAATTACCATATTTAATAGTCCTTGTAGGAGTTTGTAGGAGGGGAAAGCTTGATTGCCTAAGACTTGCCGAAGCAAGCTCTATATTATTGTGGAAATTTTCATTAACAACATTAAAGTTTAATGAAATTGTACATGCAACATGGAGTTTCAATAATTTGTAAAAAAAACTTATAAGAAAAAAAATGTAAGAAAGATGTCTACCGGTAGAACATATTTTGTGTTAAAAACGTCGTAGGATATTTTTTGCAATTGTGTAAATTAGTTGTTAATCACCTCAAGTAAATTGGACTAAGTTCTAGCTTCAACATAAACGCCTAATGGTAGTGCGTTTGTTTAGGAAACGTCCTTCCATTGGACATTTTAGGTCTCAATTTGCAATTTCATCGAACTTTATGTTTTTAGCCCAATCTTTTAAACAAAATTCTTGGTACGTCCAACCACCTAGTCTCTTAAAGGAAAGTTTTGATTTGCTATCGTCTTTTTTAACATCTTAAAACATACTTAGCAATGGACTTTGTCTTGCTAATTGACTGGAGTTTATCTTGCTAATTGACTGGTCGTTTTCTTTAGGCTAACGGATTTGGATCTGTTGACCCCCAAATCTACAACCACTTAGGCTTCGTATGGTTCTAAATCAATTCCTTTATTTATTTATTTCTTTCACGGAGATAAAAAATTAGAATTCTTGTCATATTTTCTTTCATGTGTTTGTAAAATAAGAAAGATATTCAAGAAAGAGCATTTGATTTTTCTTCCCGTATTTGATTGGTGTAGAAAAAAAATATTCCAATAATATTCTTGTATTTTAAAATAAAAATATTATGTAAATTCAAAAGTAATGGATAAAATAGACAATAACATATCTGAGTAGGACTATTGTCGTCCTAAATTTTCTTAACAAATGTCGAGTGCAGAAATTAATCTCATAGGTTCGAAGAGGAACCATCTTTCCTCCTTTTTTTTTTCTTTGTCAGACAAATAGTTTCCAAGTTTGTGGCTATCAAATAAAGAAAATGAACAAATTTTCTTTTCTGATTCCTTAAATCGGTGAACAAAACATAGCTTCAGGGTTGTCACGGTAATTAGTAAAATCCGCTTGATTATTTGAAAAATTATATAGTTTGAATTTCAAAGATAAACTTGAGGATTTTAATCTCCAAGTTTAATGAAGTTTACCCACCTAAAGCCTCTGGTACGGGGATCGAAAACCTCCACTTAACTTGATTCTTCGTTAATTTGATTTTTTTTTAATTGTTTATTATCTATATTGTTTAATAATATATTTTATTAGTTTTAAGATTTTTTTATTAACACGTAAGCTTAGGTATGTTTTGACACGTAATACTATTTTGCTTTATTACATAGATATAAATTTCACCTTAACCCAATAGCTTGACCAGTGGATCAAATTATTTTTTTAGAGGAAACTGTAATAGCCAAGAAAACTTTTACAACGTTCAAAAAAATTCAAAATGAGTTATCAAAATTTTCACTGTAAAAGCCTTCTTTTTAGATTGTCCAAACCTGATAACCAAAATATTTGGTTCCAATGAGTTACTATTCCTTTTATTTATTTGGTGGGAGTTGGAGACAGTGGGTCCAACAGGTATGCAATACAGCGTATACTAAGTTCCGTGTATATCGCCGGACATCTTAAAAAAAACCGATAACCAAAATACTTGGTTCCAACATAAGCTTCAGGGCATCTTAAAAAAACATAAGCTGCATGCTTTACTTATTGAAAAAAAAGAAAAATATTGAGTTTCGTCCCACCTATTAATATAAATTTGTACTTACATCACACTTATTATATTTATTAGACTTACAATCCATTTTTTGTCACGAAAAATATTCTTTTTGTCAAGAAAAATATTCGTTTTGTCATAAAAAATACTTTTAGTGACAAAAAGTGGGATATAAGTCTAATAAACACAAAACGTGAGATGTAAGTAAAAAAAATTCATATTAATATGCGGGACGAACGTCAAAAAAAAATAGCAACAATCCGAAGCAAGCCTTAAGGCCTCGTTTGGTTCGTAGAATCATGAGATTGGGAAAGGAAAGTGATTACTTTTCTATGTTTGAGTGCCAAAGGAATTGAGGAGGAAAGAAAAATGATTCCCAGTGGAAGGAAAATTAGAGAAAAAAAAAATAATTCCATCAATCCAAGCAAGGAATCACTTTCCCACCTTGAAGTATTCACTTCCTTTCCAAATTTTTTTGGCATTTCCAAAACCGGAAATGAAAATCAATGAGAATTATAATTTTCCAAAGGAAAGGAAATGCTAAGAAATTGATTTTCTTTCCCTTCCATTCCGCGAACCAAACGAGGCCTAAATCCTAATTACTTCCGTGCTCTCTTTCTCTCTCACACACACACTTTAGTTTGAGCCAACCGGAACACCCACACCCACTGGTTGTGAAAACCTTTATCTGGTATCCTCCCTCTAGTAATTCCTCCTCTCTCTGTTTCAAACAGACACACATTTTTTCAGTTTGACCTTAAAAACCTAATGATATTCTCTCTCCATACCTGGACTTGCATCGGGCGCGAGTCTGGTATGTATCCATGCCAGGCGCTTGCAGAAATGCCACTTTGAACAACATCTAATGCTTATTTTCTATATGGCTGAACTTAAAATTTTCCAATGCATGTTGTCTGTTTGTTGGATTGCTTCACTAGATTAAGTAGTTGATTCCTCTTGCTGCAACGCCAGCGGTGCTTTGACACAGAATGGGCGTGTAATGCACACGAGGGTTGTGTGTTTTAATATGGGTTCATACTACGAGATATCCTTCTATTCCTTATCGAGATCCAATTAGTCGTGCAAATTTTGACTAATCTTACTTCCGCATGCAACTTCTATCGATGTTTCAAAAGGCAATGGCATGAGACAAAGTTTTATCTAATTCATCGCGGTGCCCTTATCTAATTACATGCAGATTCCTCCTGAGTTTGGACGAAAGGGGGGAATAGAGTATGGAAGCTTCACATATCTCTTTACGACTTAAAACAAGCATCACGTCAGTGGTTTATTAGTTGTCAACAACCCTCAAGTCAACTGGTTTTCACCAATCTTGACCAGACTACTTATTGTTTGTCCAAACTCGTTCAGGTTGATTCACAGCATTGTTGGTGTACATAGATGATGTGATTTTGGCATGAAATAGCTTGGAGGACATCACAGATACTAAGTAATTCCTTTCAAGCCATTTCAAACTGAAAGACATGGGGCAACTTAAGTACTTCCTAGGTATAGAAGCTGCACGATCAAAGCAGGGCATTGCACTTTGTCAATAGAAGTACGCTTAGGAAATCCTTGAAGATACAAGCTTTCTCAGTGCCAAGCCATCACGATTTTCGGTCAATCAAAACTTATCACTCTTACAAATGAATGGTGAATTGCTAGAAGATCCATCTCAAATTGGAGACTTGTAGGACGATAATATATCTGATTATTACAAGACCAGACCTTGTCTTTGTTGTTCATGTATTAAGTCAGTTTATGGACAAGCCTAGACAGCCACATCTTGAACCGATACACAAAGTATTACGGTATATCAAGCAAGTTCCGGGCGATGGCATTCTTTTACCTACCACAAGATCATTGGAATTGAAGGCATTTTGTGGTGCTGATCTGGCTCATTGTAAGGACACGAGAAAGTTCGTAACTGTATACTGTATTCTACTTGGTCAAGCACATGTTTTCTGGAAAAAAATAAGCATAGCACAATTGCTCATTCAAGTGCGGAGGCAGAGTACCGGTCTATGGCTATAACTTGTTATGAGATAACATGGTTGCAAAATATATTGAAAGATTTAAATGTGGATCAAACACAACCAGTTAAGTTGTTGTATGACAATCAAACTACCATTCATATAACCTCGAATCAAGTATTTCACGAGCACACAAAAACACAAAGAAATAGAATGCCATATTTTGCGTGAAAAGGGTGCAAAGAGGAATGGTTAAGAGCACATATTCGGACCAAGGATCAACCTGCAGATCTATTTATGAAGACATTGAGTTCAACACATTCTGAAGCATTAATTGGCAAGTTGAGTGTAACTAATATACACACCAACTTGAGGGAGAGTGTTGAAGGAAAGAAGTTATCAAATGAAAGAATTGACAAAGGGAAGCAGCTGTCAAAGGAAGGAATCCTATCATATCAATTAACTGATTGTGTAAAATAGGAATGAGTTAATTGTGTATAATAATTAGAGCTTGATTCTAGGCCATAATAGTGGATCTGAATATGTAAACGAGATGTATAAAGCATGTATACTGATACAACATCAAGAATGAAATCAATTTCTTCTCATTCAAATTTCTCTTTATTCACTACATGAAAATGGCTGAAACACACTATTGTTTGCCATCTTCACCGCATAAAAATGGCCGAAAACGCTCTTGAGGGCACCATAACACCATTTTATTGAAATTAACCATTTGTTATTTCAAACGGAAATCAAACTAGCAATTCAACCTTAAACATTGTCTTCACAGACACCACTGGTATAACCCTCTTCCTTTTTGTCAATTTCTATTTAATTCTTCAATCTTTTGATCGGGCTTTATCGTGCTCCAAAATGGAGAAAATTTATTTATTTTTTGTTTTCCAAAAAATCTCTATTGGGTGTCGCTCCATCGATTCGAACAATCCTGCGACGAACCACATGGCGCATATGGCCGTTCCCGACGTGTGGGAATCGACATACCATGATTTTGTTGACAATGTGCAATGAAATCGGCCATATTGGTCGAATTCTGTCGTATCGAAACTTTTCAAAAAATTGTGAGCATTTTCAAATCGCTCATCAGGCTTTGCTAAACTTGCGTCATTGGATGCGCAACGTCAAACTTGTCCTACGACATAAGTTTTTTCAGATTCAGAGACCGTCGACCGGATACATTTTACGGGTCCGCAACTTGTCGCAAGCACGCACGTTTGCAATTCGTCCGTCGAATCTCATTTTCGAAAGCACCGTTGAATGTGTGTCGTCTTTCCAGCCTAGTTTCATATATAATTTATCACTTTTGAACATATGCTAATTTGACACCATTTTGGGTACCCTACGGTAGGGGTGAGCATTATTCGATTTTAGACAGAAAATCGAATCGAACCGAACAGAATACGATATTTGATTTGGTTGAAAAAAAAATTGGTTTGGTTTCGGTTTTGAAAATACTAGAAGTTTTTATTCGATTTTAAATTTCGGTCAAAAACTGAAAACTGAATAAGACTTATGAAATTATATAAATAAATTCAATATATTATTATTAAAAATGTGTATACTTTAATAACAATAATACTATATATGTGTTTTGAAATCCAATTTTGGTAATTTAACAACTAATCCAAATTTGGACACAATTTTAAATTAAAACAAATATGTGTATAAAAATTACAACTTTAATATAATTTTACCACGATTTTAACTTTCGATCGGACCCATTAAATAATAGAAACCGAACAAACCGAATAGATTATTCGATTTGGTTGATTTATGTTTTGGCTAATTTTGGCTCTATTTTGGTTTTAGATTTTTTAAAAATTTGATTTATTCGGTTTTAACTTTTCAGTTCGGTTAAAATCGAATAAACTAAATGCTCACCCCTACCCTGTAGTGCTCCGCCCCAACACCTTGTCCTGTTGTTTGTTCACGAGAAATGAGGTTAAGAAACACTGTCGCTATCGATTGAACGGGAACGATCGAATTAAGATCATTTCCTTGTTGTGGAATGACTTCTTCGGAATCAAGTCCCATATTCAACGGTTTGTACCTCGAGGATGGACTTAGTGGCTGAGTCGGGAGAGACTTCTCGTTGCTCTTTTTTTCATGCGGCACTTGCTTCTTTGGCTTTGGTTTTATGAATGCATTTTTGTGAGTATTTTGATAGATTTTATTGCTTGCCTTCTTCGAACTTTGTATTTCAGATCGAACTCGGAATAGAAGGATAGAGTGCTAATTCGTTGCTTATGCGATTTCTGGTGATCGCCCAGGTGTCGTCTAGCGCAACCGCTATTTTTTTCTCTTGCCTCGACAATTAAGGTAAGTGGCTGGACCTTTCTCTCCTTTGACCCTCTTGTCCTCAAATCAATCGATAGAATGTTAGTTTAATATGCATGGACATGAATATTGTTTTCAATGAACTATTGCATGATTCCTCACGTACAATTGCTATAGAATTGCTATGCCATGATTTTGTTACTTTTTACTTATGTATACTTATGATAGAACTGTGCTAAGCAATGATCGAATCAAGAAAATAAATGTTGCAACGATAAGGTGAAAATGGCTAAATTTGTTATGAATGCGTACACCATGCTTGAGTAATTAGTTTTAGTCTAGCACGGTCATGGACAACTTGTGCACAAGGGCGATTATTTCTTCGAATGGTATCCCGGGGCCACGGGACTGATTCGACCTAGGAAGAAACATGATAGCTATGCTAGATTGTACCGTGGGTATTCGAGACCTTTCAGCGGTGCTCGCTACCCATGTTGAACGAGTCATCGTCTAAACCAAGCTATAAGTCCAGGATGGCTTATCATGCTAGCGACCTCCACGAATACGTACTAGTTTAACTTATGTTATTCAATATAACATGGAAGAACATGCTAAATTTTATACATCAATGATATGCTCTGTCGTGGATAAGTTTTATCGTATTTTATGCTACTTATGTCCTATTCAATTGCTTACATAAAATTCATTAAGATGGCTAGAAAGATCACCAAATATACATGCATGTTTTATATAATTTCTTGAACAAATGATAGCATAGTATTGAATTAGTCATCACCAGTACACGACAAATGTACTGATCCTCACTCTCCACAGGTGCTCCGAACCATGAGGAGCGTGCCACCTAACTGTAGGCGACGCCTGGAACATTTTGAAGCCTCGCTCATGTGTGAAGGCTATCTCTGCACTTTTGAAGACTCTGCTCAGTGTTGGAAAAGAAACGCAGAAACCTTTCCCCAAACCGGAGAGTACCTGCGAGAGGATCGAGCAATACAACGCACGAACCCAAAAACAAACACACAAAACAATCCATGCAGACACAGAGAATTTTTGACGTGGAAAACCCTTGCGGGAAAAAACCACGGGACGATCGGAGTCCAACCCTGAGAAGCCTCCACTAATGGAATAGAAGAATTACACCCTCTACAAACTCCTTCCGATCCAAATCGGATCCCCACAACACTCAGAGATAAGAACAATGATTACAAGGCTACGAAGAGCGAGAACGACGAGTAGAGATTACCCGAACACGATCTCCTTCGAATGGCGACCTTCAATCCTCCGTCTTCTTCTCCGAAGTTGTAATGGCACTCTTGCCTCCTTGCTCTCTCAAACTTGTGTTCCTTGCGATAATGATGCGTTATGAATTAGGGTTGAGAAAACTCAATATAACTCCCTAATCCTGCAGCAAACCTGGACCGTTGGATTAGATCTAATGATGAAAACTCATCCTAAAATCCGCTTCAGCCCCCGACGATACAGAGTTCGGCCAGAACTCTGTGTCGAGCAAACAGAACCTCACGCCAACATTTTGGAAGCGCCAGACCGAGTTCGGCCAGAACTCGGCCTGGGACCGAGTTCGGGCCGAACTCGGATCCCCTGCTTCCAGCAGCTCCAGCAGCAACAGCAGCAACTTCGTCGCCTACTTCCCGAGCTTCTCCGACATCGGACGGCGCTCGTCGCACTCCGGGGCCTTCTCCACATAGGTTGGGAACCCCATCCACTCCAACAAATCTTCCCCTTCACAACTATGGGGAGGATGTCGTCATCCCGACGACCTGCCTGCAGTACTCAAACTTCCCCTTGGTAGAATCTTCGTGAACATATCAGCTCCGTTGTCATCTGTATGCACCTTCTCAAGCTCCGCGTTCTTCTTCTCAACCACATCCCGTATCCAATGATACCGAGTCTCGATGTGCTTGGACCGACTATGAAACGTCTGATTCTTCACAAGGTGGATCGCACTCTGACTGTCGCAAAGCAAAGTATACTGCTCTTGCTTCAGTCCCATTTCCTGCAGCAGCTTCTTCATCCACAACAGCTCCTTGCAAGCCTCCGTCGCCGCAATGTACTCTGCCTCTGTCGTCGACAAGGCAACACACTTCTGCAACCGCGACTGCCACGATACTGCTCCTCCCGCAAACATCATCACGTAGCCCGAAGTCGATCGCCTCGTGTCTACATCTCCAGCCATATCAGCGTCGGTATACCCAACCAGCTTCGGCTCGTCACCACCAAAGGAAAGTCTCCAACCAGCAGTGCCCTGAAGATAACGTAGAATCCACTTGACCGCACTCCAATGTACCCTTCCAGGATTTGAAAGATACCTGCTAACCGTACCAACTGCATGAGCAATATCTGGCCTCGTACACACCATAGCATACATCAGGCTTCCCACAACTGAGGCATATGGAACCCGCTCCATATCTTCCTTTTCGTCCTCGGTAGATGGACACTGTTCCTCAGTGAGCTTAAAGTGAGCCGCGAGGGGGGAACTCACTTTCTTCGACCCGTCCATCCCGAAACGCTGAAGTACCCGGTGAATGTACTTCTTTTGGGACAAGTGTAGCAACTTGGACTCTCTCTCTCGGCTGATCTCCATCCCAAGAATAGTCTTCGCTGCGCCCAAATCCTTCATAGAGAAGGCCGTACCCAGTTGGCGCTTCAACTCCGCTATCCTAGTGGCATTCCGACCCACTAATAGCATATCATCAACATAGAGCAACAAAATAAGGAAATCATCATCGGCAAAATACCTCACAAATGCACAATGATCCGACGTCGTCCGTGCATAACCATGCTCCCCCATAAATGACTCGAACTTCCTGTACCACTGCCTCGGAGCCTGCTTCAGACCATACAAGCTCTTCCTCAACCGGCAGACCAAATGTGACTTGCCCTTCTCACAGAATCCCTCTGGCTGCTCCATGTACAACTCCTCCTCAAGATCACCGTGGAAGAATGCCGTCTTCACATCCATCTGCTCGACCTCCAAGTCGAAACTGGCTGCTAATGCTAGCACCACCCGAATAGACGAATGCTTGACGACAGACGAAAAGATTTCATCATAACCCACGTCTTTCCGCTGACCGTAGCCTTTGACTACCAGCCTCGCTTTGTATCGAGGGCGAGTAGCATCATCCGTCTGCTTCACTCTGAACACCCATCGATTCTTCAAAGCCTTCTTGCCCTTTGGCAACCGCACCAGATCATAAGTGGAATTGGTGTGCAAGGAACTCATCTCCTCCTGTATAGCCACCATCCACTCCTGCCTGTGTTCGTCTTCCATAGCCTCTGCGAAACTTTCGGGCTCCCCCCCGTCAGTCAATAGCACATACTCATCCGGTGAGTATCTCGTAGATGGTCGACGATCCCTGTCACTCCTTCTTAGTAGAGCCACTGGTGCTGGCTGTATACCGACAGCCTCCGCCCCTTCAGAAACTACCTCTCTGGCATGCTCATCCTCCTGGGGGACACCCTGACCACCATCAGCAGGCTGATGATCAAGGTTGGGAGCAACTCCATGTACCGGCTCCCCCATAACTGGATCCTCTGCGATGTCCTCTGGAAACTGCTCGAAGCGAAATGACTCTAACTCAGGCAATTCCTCAGCCTCAGAAGGCGTCTCGGAATCCTGAGTGTTGGTCATGGTCTGATCCTCGACGAACACCACGTCCCTGCTTCTGTAGAGCTTTCCTTCCACTGGGTCGTAGAGTCTATAGCCAAACTCATCCCGACCATAGCCGACAAAAATGCATCGCCTCGTCTTCGGCTCAAGTTTGGTCCTCTCATCCTTCGATACATGCACGAAGGCTTTACAACCAAACGCCCGCAGGTGATTGTATGACGGCTCTTTGCCGTACCATACTTTATCAGGCACATCACCCTGCAAAGGAGCACTAGGAGACAAATTAATAATATAAGCAGCTGTGAGAAGAGCCTCACCCCAATAACTGCCCGGCAAGTTTGCTTCTGACAGCAAACACCGCACCCTCTCCATCAGTATCCTGTTCATGCGCTCCGCTACACCATTGAGCTGAGGTGTCTTTGGCGGAGTCTTCTGGTGTCGTATCCCTTGCTCTCTGCAATACGCATCAAAGGGACCGATGTATTCGCCGCCATTGTCGAACCGAACACACAACAACTTCTTGCCCGTCTCCCTTTCAACAGAGGCCTGAAACTCCTTGAAAGTAGGCAGCACCTGATCCTTGGTCTTTAAGGCATAGACCCAAACCTTCCTGGAACAGTCATCAATAAAAGTCACAAAGTAAGAAGCACCACCAAGAGATTTTACCTTCATAGGACCGCAGACATCCGAGTGAATCAACTCGAGCAACGCCGGCTTCCTCAAACTTGGGTGACTTTGGAAAGACATCCTATTTTGCTTCCCAGCAAAACAGTGCATGCATTTCTCCAACTTTGTAGACTTGAGCCCCGGAATCACTTTCCTGTTCACCAAGTAGCTCATCCCCTTCTTGCTGATATGGCCGAGCCGCCTGTGCCACAACTCGGTAGACGCATCACTGACTGCATTCACCTCCTGTGCCCCCTCTGCGCTCCCCTCCATATAGTAGAGACCGAACTTCTTGCTTCCTCTGGCAATCACCATCGAACCTCTGGAAAGCTTCCACTGACTGTTCCCGAAGAGACTGAAGAATCCCTCATCATCCAACCTTCCAACCGACACCAGGTTGAAACGGATATCAGGGACATGACAAACATCCTTGAGAACAAGAACCGCACCCGTCTTCGTTCTCAAATGCACATCTCCAACGGCAACCGCCTTCGACACATCTCCGTTGCCCATCTTCAACACGCCACAGTCGCCTGTCGTGTAAGTGGCAAACAGTGCCCTATTGTGAGATACATGTGCTGAAGCCCCTGAGTCCACCAGCCAAGAATTGTCATCATAGGCGAGGTTAGTAATGACCTCATCACCTACGATGATCACATCGCCTCCATGCACCGAGGTCGTCGCTGTAGTGTTCTCCTCTTGCTTCCCCTTGTCGCCCTTCTTCTCTCTCTTCCAAGCGAAACAGTTCCGCTTGATATGGCCTTTCTTACCGCAATGGTAACACTCTGAGTCCTCGTAACGACCCTTGGACTTCCCCCTGCTCTTGTCTCTGCCACCACCTGGACCCCTGCTTTTGCCCCTTCCGTGGCTCTCTGAAACAAGTGCCTTTGAGTGGTGGGATGTGGATGAAGTGCCCTAAGAACGTCTCCGTATCTCTTCATTCAACACTCCGCTCTTGGCAAACTCCAGACTGACCACGCCCTCTGGAGCAGAAGCGATCATAGATACTCGTACGGTCTCCCACGAGTCTGGCAATATACACAGCAGCCACAGTCCCTGAACTTCGTCGTCGAACTTGACTCCCATAGAAGATAGCTGGTCAACCACGCCCTGAAACTCACTCAAGTGATCCGAAATAGACGTCCCATCCTTGTACCGCAGACCCATCATCGTTCGAATCAGGAACAACTTGTTTACTCCGGTCTTCTTCGCATACAAGGATTCCAGCTTATCCCACAACGTCTTCGCGTGCTCAATATTGGCAACGTGATTGTACACGTTTTTATCAACAAACTACCTTATGTACCCACACACCTGTATGTGCTCGAATGTCCAGTCCTCCTCGGATTTATCACTGGGCCTCTCGGATGCAAACACGGGTAGATGCAGCTTCTTGACAAATAGCAAATCTTTCATCTTGCTCTGCCAATAATGATAGTTTGTGCCATTAAGGTTCACCATGCGCACCGGCTTCGCATCCATCTCTCCTCTCTGGTTCCTCTGTCAACTCCTGACACCCTTTGAACCCAAAGCTCTGATACCACTCTGTTGGAAAAGAAACGCGGAAACCTTTCCCCAAACCGGAGAGTACCTGCGAGAGGACCGAGCAATACAACGCACGAACCCAAAAACAAACACACAAAACAATCCACGCAGACACAGAGAATTTTTGACGTGGAAAACTGTAATGCCTGTGGTTCGTATTACGTATCTTGGTATACGTGTACGTATTCTTGACTCGTATTGCGTATTTTTCTGCATGGTTATTTTGGCATGTCATTGGTTGTGGCTTAGCTTGGTTCGGCTTAGCTTGGTTTGGTTTGCTTGTGGGTTCATCATGAACCAAAAGAAAACCCCTACCTACCACCACCACTACCCTTTATTAACCCATTTTCCCCTTTCTCTCTCTTCATTATTCTTCTTCTTCCCTATCATAACTTCTTCAACCACCAGGAGAGAGAGAGAGAGAGCTTAGGCAAGTGCAAACTTGCTTCATGATGGATCTCAAGTTTTATTGTTCCATTCTCTTCCTTACTTGATTCCAAGCCTCTTTAGAACTTGGCATTTTTCATTTTGATGAATATTTTCTTGTAGATCTAAGTTTATATTATTTTCGGATTTCTTGGGTTTTGATCTACCAAACTTCATTATTTTTATATTTTGATTGTTCCATGTTGTAGAGAATTCAATTTCGTGCAGTTTTGGCTTTTGTTTCGCTAGATTTCGACTTCGGATGAGAAAGTTATGGCCAAAACAATTTTTGGTCATTTCTATGTTCATCTGCAGCATGAACAGCATGTCGCAGAAGGCGCATGTCGCAGAAGGCGCATGTTGCAATGAAGCGCATGTCGCGGTAGCCGCATATCATGTTGCAGTTGGCGCATATGATGTCTCTGTTGACGTATGTCGCAGTTGACGAATATGATGTCGCTGTTGACGCATGTCGCAGTTGGCGCATATGATATCTCTGTTGACGCATGTCGCAGTTGACGAATATGATGTCGCTGTTGGCGCATGTCGCAGTTGGCGCATATGATGTCTCTGTTGACGCATGTCGCAGTTGACGAATATGATGTCGCTGTTGGCGCATGTCGCAGTTGGCGCATATGATGTCTCTGTTGACGCATGTCGCAGTTGACGAATATGATGTCGCTGTTGGCGCATGTCGCAGTTGGCGCATATGATGTCTCTGTTGACGCATGTCGCAGTTGACGAATATGATGTCGCTGTTGACGCATGTCACAGTTGGCGCATATGATGTCTCTATTGACGCATGTCGCAGTTGACGAATATGATGTCGCTGTTGGCGCATGTCGCAGTTGGCGCATATGATGTCTCTGTTGACGCATATCGCAGTTGACGAATATGATGTCGCTGTAGGCGCATGTCGCAGTTGGCACATATGATGTCGCTGTTGGCGCATGTCGCAGTTGGCGCATATGATGTCGCTGTTGAGCCGCATGAGCCGCATGTCGCAGAATAGGCCGCATAGTGCCTGTTTTGGCTATTCTATGTCTTATTTGAATGATTTGTGGTCAGAAATTCTCCCAACTCCCAACGTCATAGTTGTATATCTTTTCCTTGGCTTCAAGAATATGTCACTAGTTGTTTTATGCAAGTTTCTCCCATTTATGATAATGTGAGAATAGAACACGATAGTGGTCCACTGTGGCGCACTCTTGACAAGTAAACTGGCATGATATGTCTCGACATGCTGTTATGACAGCTAGCCTGACATGATAAGTATGAAAGACTTGGACACCGTGGGCGATTGTGTTTGTACAAATAAACTGGTACTGTCCTGCATCATGTCTAGGATGGGGATCCCTGAGTACCACGGTCAGGGTTACCTACTGAAATTGACTAAGGCTAATTAACTAGAATGATTCAGTAGTCATGAAGAGATTCCCAGCTACAGGCAATCCCGTTATCTGGGCGCATTAAGTGGACTTGTAGCCTACCGACGAGTAGGGCACATTTTCAGCACACAGTCATGTGGTGCACCCTTCATAAATGGACATTCGACCCGGATAACCGGATGGTCTGCAGGGCTTGTGGCTGTCGGGATAATCTCATTGCATCTTGCTAGTAACTAGGCCTGTGATAACCCTAGTTAGTTAAAAGTATCAAGCCGTACTCTTGATTGGCCGTGATTGATTGGATGAAGTTTATTCCAGCTTAGTCTTATTCTGATCCTGTACAAGATTGTATCAGGACATGATTTCTTGTATCGATAAATGATGGGATACCAAGTTCTGTTCAGATGAAGGGTTACAATCCCGGTCCTTGTTTGGTTTAAGGGTTGTAACTTGGCTATCTGAATAGTTCCATGGTTATCTTATCATATATCGTCCTGCTTATTGTGCCCGCCTTAACAATAAAGATCAAGGGTCCAGTTCTGTTCAGGCGAAGGGTTACAACCCCGGTCCTTGTTTGGTTTAAGGTTTGTAACCGGGCTCCCGGAGCAGTTCTGTGTTCTCTCTTCATTTATTGTCTTATTGTAACCCCCTCTCATGCTCGTCATGTTTTACCTTTACTTCAATACCATGATTATTTATACTGGCCTTAACAATAAAGATCAGGGGTCCAGTTCTGTTCAGGCGAAGGGTTACAACCCCGGTCCTTGTTTGGTTTAAGGGTTGTAACCTGGCTTCCGGAGCAGTTCTGCGTCCTCTTTTCGTTTATTGTCTTGTTACCTTATCAATAGTAATTGAGGCGGGTTTCTATTCAGGCGAAAGATTGCAACCCCGGTCCTTGTTTGGTTTAAGGGTTGCAGTCTGGCCACTTGAATGGTTTCTCCGTGCTCAATATATTATTGATTATCTCAGTTATTATCAGTATCTTTTAATTACCTTAACTATTTATTTGTGATATGCTGGTTTTAGTTCCTAAGTGAAGCATCCTTTGTGGCACTTGCTCTTTCTGGGGTCTGACCCAGCTGGTTTTGTGTGGCCAGATATCGGAGCAGCAACAGAGGATCCACCTGTCTTCCAGCCCGATGGTGACCACCAGGCGTAACCAGGGCAACGAGTGGGTTTCTTTTGTCCTCCCACTCTATTTGTAAAATTATTCTTTTGAGGCGTTTAGCCGGCGAGCACGTGTTAGCTCGTATTGCACCTTTATTTACTGTCTGCCTATGGGCTGTAACATGATTGACAAATCCTAGGGTTAATCATGTATGAATGAACTCTTGCTAGTCCTGATATTTTGTACGACTAGCTTCATGATCATCCGAATATGTAATGTACGGGACGCCTTGCTATTATATATTTGATGCTCTGACATCTTGTAACTGTTACTACTTGCTTGTGATTGAGATAATAGGTTTGATCTTGACCATAGGAGACTGATGGATTGTAGTTAAACCCTCATATATCTAGACAGCCGTGACCGTATAGTGACGTGGATTCCATTTCATTATACGTAGCTGGCTATGTCAACCCTCGCTCTCCAGTATTCTGGTTCTGGGGCGTGACATGGTTTTAGTGGTGGCCCATGCAGGTCTTGTAAATCAAGATATGTGAGGGTTTACCGAATAGATGTCTCAATCAGTACTCGTCCTTGATCTCTGCTCGTATCTTCTGAATCCCTGTAATCTTGACCTGATCCTACGCTTGTATCGTTGATCTGTCCTGGTCCTTCCTTATTGTTTCCTATGTCGTCTTCTTCAGCGGCATTATTCCTGGACCTGCCGATCAGCAAGGCGGAGCACCTCCCGCGGACCAGCAGCAACCTAGAGATCAAGTCCAGCATTCAGGAGTAGCCTCCAGAGTCATGCCTACCGAAGGAGAACCACCAGTTCAGCCCGTCCAGCCTGCAGAGCCTGATGATGGCACTTTGGTGGGTCTCATCAGGTCATTATTAGCCTCTCAGGATCGTCGAGGAGATGCCTTGCACCAGGCGGTGGCAGACGTTTTGACCAGAGGAGGTCATCAGGGTAATAGCGTGGCCAACAGCTTCAAGCGCTTGAACCCTCCCTTCTTCGACGGCAGTGAAGATGCGATCGCTTCAGATGCATGGCTTCAGGACACAGAGGTGATTCTAGAAGCAGCTAAGACTCCAGAAGCCGAGAAGGTGGCCGTAGTGCGCCTGCAGTTACTAGATCTTGCCCGCAGCTGGTGGGCAGCGCAGGCCGATGGATTAGTGGCCCCTATTGCTTGGGCAGTATTCAGGGAGAGATTCCAGACCAAGTATTTTGATGCTGTAGCTCGGTATGATCTACAGACGAGGTTCACTAATCTGAAGCAGATGGGCAGGACGGTCGATGGATATGCGACCGAGTTCTCCAGGCTTAGTCGGTTTGCTCCCACCTTGGTGGCGACCGAGTTCGATAGAGCCCAGCGGTTCCAGCAGGGGCTTCATCTGGAGATTCTATTGGCGGTAGAGCAGTTTGAGCATCAGACTTTTGATGCAGTATTGAGAGCAGCTAGGAGGCATGAGTATACCTCCCAGAGGATTGTGGACAGGACCGGAGGTCGAAAGCGATCTCACGGCCAGATGAACCAGTCATCAGCACCAGCCCCGGCAGCCAGGGCCTTGACCATTGGAGCTACGAGGCGGGCGGCCTCAGTGACGTCGGTTCAGCATTCCACCCCGACGCACCCTCAGCAGCAGAAGCAGAAGCAGTCTTCCGCAGTGGGATGTTCACACTGCGGGAAGCCAGGGCATGTGGTGTCAGAGTGTCGTAGAGCACAGGGTTTGTGCTTGGTTTGTGGTGCCCCGGACCACAGGGTTAGGAATTGCCCGAACAGAGGGAGTTCATCCGCCTTCTCTAGTCCTTCAGTTAGAGGACCAGCACCAATCCAGCAGCAGCAGCAGCAGCAGCTGCAGTATCCGTTCTCGAGGCCATTGCCGACGCAGGCCCAGGCATTCCACCAGCAGAGGCCGCAGCAGTATGCCCAAGCCCAAGCCCTGATCCAGAGCAGGCAGAGGAATTTTCAGCAGAGGGGACCCGTACCCCGAGGACATGGTCAAGTGCTGGCTTTGACCATGGGAGAAGAAGGAATAGCACCAGGTGAGGTGGTAGCAGGTACTATTCTCGTCAACACCTTTCCAGCTTCAGTATTATTTGATTCTGGTGCATCGTATTCATTTATGTCTGCACGATTTGCGACACGGGTAGGACTGGAGCCCGAGTCATTATCAGTAAGGCTCAATATACTTACTGGTAACGGACTTGTGGGAGTAGATAGAGTGTTTTCCTCGTGTCGGGTCGTAGTTAGCGGTAGAGAATTCCCCGCTAGATTAATAGAGTTCCCGATGGCCGATTATGATGTGGTCTTAGGGATGGATTGGTTGAGGGACCAGTATGCTAGGATAGACTGCCACATTGGTAGGGTTATTTTTAGCATTCCCGGAGAGCCAGAGTTTTCTTTCTCCCGAGGCGAAGTTGAACCTTCTCTTCCAGTATTGCGGATGGCAGTAGCAGCAGTACAGTTACCTCGGATAGTCGAAGAGTTTCCAGATGTTTTCCCAGAAGAGCTTCCAGGGATGCCGCCAGAGCGAGAGATCGAGTTTACCATTGACTTGATTCCCGGGACAGCCCCAGTGTCAGAGAGAGTCTACAGGATGGCGCCGTCAGAGCTAGAGATATTGTACAAGATGATTGAAGAACTCAGAACCAAGGGATTCATTCGTGCTAGTGGATCGCCTTGGGGAGCCCCGATGCTTCTTGTAAAAAAGAAGGATGGTACGTCTAGATTGTGTATTGATTATCGTACCTTGAACTCGGTGACAATCAAGAACAGATACCCTCTCCCGAGGATAGATGACTTGTTTGATCAACTCAGAGGGGCGTCAGTATTTTCAAAGATCGACTTGCGCTCAGGATACCATCAGATCAGAGTCAGAGAGCAGGACATCCCGAAGACAGCTTTCAGATCTAGATATGGGCATTGGGAGTTCCTTGTGATGCCATTTGGAGCAACCAATGCGTCGGTTGTATTTATGGACCTCATAAATCGTATCTTTATGCCTTATTTGGATCAGTTCGTGATTGTGTTCCTAGACGACATCCTGGTCTACAGCAAGAGCGAAGCGGAGCATGAGCAGTACCTCAGAGTTGTTCTTCAGATTCTCAGAGAGCACCAGTTGTATGCCAAGTTTAGTAAATGCGAGTTCTGGCTCGATCGCATTTCGTACTTGGGTCATATCATCACCCGAGGAGGAGTTGAAGTGGATCCCCAGAAGATCGTGGCCATTGAAACATGGCCGGTACCTAGCACAGTGGCAGAAGTCCGTAGTTTTCTTGGCTTGGCCGGCTACTACCGGCGATTTGTTTCAGACTTTGCTCGAATTTCTGCGCCATTGACCCAGTTGACCCGCAAGGATGTGCAGTTTGCTTGGACAGCAGAATGCCAGGATTCTTTTGAGAGGTTGAAGCGAGGCTTGATGACGGCTCCTATTCTCACGCTTCCAGATGGAACCGGAGGATTTTCAGTATACTGTGATGCTTCAGGCAGAGGTTTGGGATGTGTTCTGATGCAGCATGGGAAGGTAATAGCTTATGCGTCACGGCAACTTCGTGATCATGAGAGAAATTACCCAACCCATGACTTGGAGCTGGCAGCAGTAGTGTTTGCACTTAAGTTGTGGAGGCACTACCTATACGGAGATAGGGTGGAAATTTTCACCGACCACAAGAGCCTGAAGTATGTTTTCACCCAGAAGGATCTTAACATGCGTCAGAGGAGATGGCTAGAGCTGCTTGTGGATTATGATGTCAACTTGCAGTATCACCCAGGAAAGGCCAACGTTGTTGCAGATGCATTGAGCAGGAGAGCCGGAGTTTATTTCCTAACAGCGCAACCAGAGCTGTTAGCCGATCTTCAGAAGATGGGTATAGAAGTTGTCCTCCCTTCCAGTATGGCATTGATGGCCAGCATGCAAGTTCAGTCCACTATAGTCGAGAGGATCCGGATGGCGCAGTCAGCAGATTCTAAGCTTCAGCGACTTAGAGCAGAGTGTGAGGCAGGACGAAGACCAGAGTTATGTATCCATGAAGATGGTACACTTCAACATGGTAAGCGTCTTTGCGTACCCAGTGGAGATATCAGACAGGAGATCATGACGGAGTCTCACAGTTCGCAGTATTCCATTCATCCTGGTGGCACGAAGATGTACCGTAATATCCGCCAGCACTTTTGGTGGAATGGCATGAAGAGGCAGATAGCCCGGTTTGTCTCTCGTTGTTTAGTCTGCCAACAAGTTAAGGCTGAACATCAGAGACCAGCTAGACTACTTCAACCATTGCCGATTCCCGAGTGGAAATGGGAGCATGTAACCATGGACTTTGTGACTGGATTGCATAGAACCCCGGCTGGCAGAGACGCTATTTGGGTTGTCATAGACAGGCTCACGAAGGTGGCTCACTTTCTCCCGTTCAGAGTTGGTCAGTCGACGGCTCAGCTAGCAGAGATGTATCTCCGACAGATTGTCAGGTTGCACGGTGTACCAGTCAGTATCACTTCGGATAGAGATTCAAGATTTACGTCGCACTTTTGGCGTAGCTTGCAAGAAAGTTTGGGAACTCACCTCCAGTTCAGTTCAGCTTATCACCCGCAGACAGATGGCCAGTCGGAGCGTACGATCCAGACTCTTGAGGATATGTTGAGATCTTGTACACTCGACTTCGGTGGTTCGTGGGAAGATCACGTGCACCTGGTGGAGTTCTCGTACAATAATAGTTTTTAAGCTAGTATCCAGATGGCACCGTTCGAGGCACTGTATGGTAGGAAGTGTCGATCCCCGCTAGCCTGGGATGATGTTGGAGAAAGGCAGATGCTCGGTCCAGAAATGATTGCTCAGACCGTTGAAGTGGTCAGAAGAGTCAGAGATCATCTTCGAGTTGCCCAAGATCGCCAGCGTCATTGGGCCGATTCTCATCGGCGCCCTCTTGAGTTTTCTGTCGGCGACCATGTATTCCTAAGGATTTCGCCTAACCGCGGCGTCATTCGTTTCAGCGTACGAGGAAAGCTTAGTCCTAGGTATATAGGGCCATTCGACATTCTGGAGCGAGTAGGAGATGTATCCTATCGTCTTGCTCTTCCACCATCGCTACGTGAGGTGCATGACGTATTTCATGTATCCCAACTGCGACGGTATATCCCGAACCCGAGCCACATCCTGGATCATTCGGAATTGGTTGTTGGTACCAACCTTTCGTATGAGGAGAGGCCCGTGTCTATATTAGACCGAAGAGAGAAGACCCTCAAGAACAAGACTATCAAGTTAGTCCGAGTTGCTTGGGGTCATCACTCTTTGGGTGAGTCGACGTGGGAGCGTGAGGATGATATCCGATCACGATATCCCGACCTGTTTGACTCGTAAGGTATAATGTCTTCCTTATGCCTTATGCTTTCAATTCCTTGCTTGAATAAATGACTGCATGATAGACTGCTTGTTATAGCTTATGATTAGTATAGCTTGTCCTTGCAATTCTAGCCTCTTGATTAAATTCCGAGGACGGAATTCTTTGAAGGTGGGTAGAGTTGTAATGCCCGTGGTTCGTATTACGTATCTTGGTATACGTGTACGTATTCTTGACTCGTATTGCGTATTTTTCTGCATGGTTATTTTGGCATGTCATTGGTTGTGGCTTAGCTTGGTTCGGCTTAGCTTGGTTTGGTTTGCTTGTGGGTTCATCATGAACCAAAAGAAAACCCCTACCTACCACCACCACTACCCTTTATTAACCCATTTTCCCCTTTCTCTCTCTTCATTATTCTTCTTCTTCCCTATCATAACTTCTTCAACCACCAGGAGAGAGAGAGAGAGCTTAGGCAAGTGCAAACTTGCTTCATGATGGATCTCAAGTTTTATTGTTCCATTCTCTTCCTTACTTGATTCCAAGCCTCTTTAGAACTTGGTATTTTTCATTTTGATGGATATTTTCTTGTAGATCTAAGTTTATATTATTTTTGAATTTCTTGGATTTTGATCTACCAAACTTCATTATTTTCATATTTTGATTGTTCTATGTTGTAGAGAATTCAATTTCGTGCAGTTTTGGCTTTTGTTTCGCTAGATTTCGACTTCGGATGAGAAAGTTATGGCCAAAACAATTTTTGGTCATTTCTATGTTCATCTGCAGTATGAACAGCATGTCGCAGAAGGCGCATGTCGCAGAAGGCGCATGTTGCAATGAAGCGCATGTCGCGGTAGCCGCATATCATGTCGCAGTTGGCGCATATGATGTCTCTGTTGACGCATGTCGCAGTTGACGAATATGATGTCGCTGTTGACGCATGTCGCAGTTGGCGCATATGATGTCGCTGTTGGCGCATGTCGCAGTTGGCGCATATGATGTCGCTGTTGAGCCGCATGAGCCGCATGTCGCAGAATAGGCCGCATAGTGCCTGTTTTGGCTATTCTATGTCTTATTTGCATGATTTGTGGTCAGAAATTCTCCCAACTCCCAACGTCATAGTTGTATATCTTTCCCTTGGCTTCAAGAATATGTTACTAGTTGTTTTATGCAAGTTTCTCCCATTTATGATAATGTGAGAATAGAACACGATAGTGGTCCACTGTGGCGCACTCTTGACAAGTAAACTGGCATGATATGTCTCGACATGCTGTTATGACAGCTAACCTGACATGATAAGTATGAAAGACTTGGACACCGTGGGCGATTGTGTTTGTACAAATAAACTGGTACTGTCCTGCATCATGTCTAGGATGGGGATCCCTGAGTACCACGGTCAGGGTTACCTACTGAAATTGACTAAGGCTAATTAACTAGAATGATTCAGTAGTCATGAAGAGATTCCCAGCTACAGGCAATCCCGTTATCTGGGCGCATTAAGTGGACTTGTAGCCTACCGACGAGTAGGGCACATTTTTAGCACACAGTCATGTGGTGCACCCTTCATAAACGGACATTCGACCCGGATAACCGGATGGTCTGCAGGGCTTGTGGCTGTCGGGATAATCTCATTGCATCTTGCTAGTAACTAGGCCTGTGATAATCCTAGTTAGTTAAAAGTATCAAGCCGTACTCTTGATTGGCCGTGATTGATTGGATGAAGTTTATTCCAGCTTAGTCTTATCCTGATCCTGTACAAGATTGTATCAGGACATGATTTCTTGTATCGATAAATGATGGGATACCAAGTTCTGTTCAGATGAAGGGTTACAATCCCGGTCCTTGTTTGGTTTAAGGGTTGTAACTTGGCTATCTGAATAGTTCCATGGTTATCTTATCATATATCGTCCTGCTTATTGTGCCCGCCTTAACAATAAAGATCAAGGGTCCAGTTCTGTTCAGGCGAAGGGTTACAACCCCGGTTCTTGTTTGGTTTAAGGGTTGTAACCTGGCTCCCGGAGCAGTTCTGTGTTCTTTCTTCGTTTATTGTCTTATTGTAACCCCCTGTCATGCTCGTCATGTTTTACCTTTACTTCAATACCATGATTATTTATACTGGCCTTAACAATAAAGATCAGGGGTCCAGTTCTGTTCAGGCGAAGGGTTACAACCCCGGTCCTTGTTTGGTTTAAGGGTTGTAACCTGGCTTCCGGAGCAGTTCTGCGTCCTCTCTTCGTTTATTGTCTTGTTACCTTATCAATAGTAATTGAGGCGGGTTTCTATTCAGGCGAAGGATTGCAACCCCGGTCCTTGTTTGGTTTAAGGGTTACAGTCTGGCCACTTGAATGGTTTCTCCGTGCTCAATATATTATTGATTATCTCAGTTATTATCAGTATCTTTTAATTACCTTAACTATTTATTTGTGATATGCTGGTTTTAGTTCCTAAGTGAAGCATCCTTTGTGGCACTTGCTCTTTCTGGGGTCTGACCCAGCTGGTTTTGTGTGGCCAGATATCGGAGCAGCAACAGAGGATCCACCTGTCTTCCAGCCCGATGGTGACCACCAGGCGTAACCGGGCAACGAGTGGGTTTCTTTTGTCCTCCCACTCTATTTGTAAAATTATTCTTTTGAGGCGTTTAGCCGGCGAGCACGTGTTAGCTCGTATTGCACCTTTATTTACTGTCTGCCTATGGGCTGTAACATGATTGACAAATCCTAGGGTTGATCATGTATGACTGAACTCTTGCTAGTCCTGATATTTTGTACGACTAGCTTCATGATCATCCGAATATGTAATGTATGGGACGCCTTGCTATTATATATTTGATGCTCTGACATCTTGTAACTGTTACTACTTGCTTGTGATTGAGACAATAGGTTTGATCTTGACCATAGGAGACTGATGGATTGTAGTTAAACCCTCATATATCTAGACAGCCGTGACCGTATAGTGACGTGGATTCTATTTCATTATACGTAGCTGGCTATGTCAGCCCCCGCTCTCCAGTATTCTGGTTCTGGGGCGTGACAAAAACCCTTGCGGGAAAAAACCACGGGACGATCGGAGTCCAACCCTGAGAAGCCTCCACTAATAGAATAGAAGAATTACACCCTCTACAAACTCCTTCCGATCCAAATCGGATCCCCACAACACTCAGAGATAAGAACAATGATTACAAGGCTACAAAGAGCGAGAACGACGAGTAGAGATTACCCGAACACGATCTCCTTCGAATGGCGACCTTCAATCCTCCGCCTTCTTCTCCGAAGTTGTAATGGCACTCTTGCCTCCTTGCTCTCTCAAACTTGTGTTCCTTGCGATAATAATGCGTTATGAATTAGGGTTGAGAAAACTCAATATAACTCCCTAATCCCGCAGCAAACCTGGACCGTCGGATTAGATCCAATGATAAAAACTTATCCTAAAATCCGCTTCAGCCCCCGACGACACAGAGTTCGGCCAGAACTCTGTGTCGAGCAAACAGAACCTCACGCCAACATTCTGGAAGCGCCAGACCGAGTTCGGCCAGAACTCGGCCTGGGACCGAGTTCGGGCTGAACTCGGATCCCCTGCTTCCAGCAGCTCCAGCAGCAACAGCAGCAACTTCGTCGCCTACTTCCCGAGCTTTTCTGACATCGGACGGCGCTCGTCGCACTCCGGGGCCTTCTCCACATAGGTTTGGAACCCCACCCACTCCAACACTCAGGACCTATGTCACCGCCTAGACTCTCCCTGATCCAAGGTGTTTTGAATAGTTGGTTGTATAATGGGGTGTAATGTATGAAACGACCATCTCATCAGCATTCATTTTGTATCTGAATCAAGTTGTAAGCCCGCACGGCGACTATTATAATAGAGTCTTATAAATGATGTCCATTATAAATGAAGTAAAGTTTTTCCTTCTTATCGGAATGAAATTGTCTTGTGCGAGTGCAACTTAGGTTCGCATGATATAACGTCCGGGGGACGACTATCGGTTCTGCGGAATCGGGATGTGACATACTCTATGGGCATGCTGTAGGCATGCTGTGGACCCCACTGACCATGAAAAGTCAATTTTTTTGTGGTGGCAAAATTGGACTTTTCAACATGCTATATCATCTAGGACTCGTGAAAACAATTATTTTGACATCCGACATTATCTGTTTCGATTCAATTTTTATATCATTCTGTATAACGTCTGGGTGACAATCATTAGAATTCTAAGTAATAATGCAATTTTTGTATCATTCTGTATCACTTCTTGGTTACAATTGTTATAATTCTAAGTAATAAACAAGAACGTATTCAATTTTGAGTATTTATTTTTCACTATTGCACACATACCTCTTCTCAACTTAGTTTTCGTGTTATTTAATAGAGATATTTTAGCAAATGTCCCAATTCTAAATGTTGAAACTAGCATAAATCCTAACTCTTTTTTTAACTAGCAAATGTTCCCATTTTTGGTAGGAAACAATAAAAATTTTAAGATATACCAACACTTTTTAAATAATTTTTTTGTTATTTTACACAAGAGTGGGAGCATTTGCTAGTTAAAAAAAATAGTTGGTATATGATAGTTTCAACATTTATAATTGGGACATTTGTTAAAATATCCATATTTAATAAAATCACTTTCATGTGACCATTTTCATTTTTGGAACAATATATAGTTTTTCCCAAAGAACATTTAAGTTGCTTTCATCTACTCTTTTATTTTTAGCTCAATGTGATCGGTCATCTAATGAATTAAGTTTCTTTTGCCATTTTCTTTGATTTATACCCACTTGCACAGTAACCAAGTCCCAAACATGGACCAACCGTTTGGTTCACCGGATTAGACAACGTAATGTAATTGAATTACGTCGTAATTCTAATTTGAATGTTCAGTTGGACAAATTTTCTCTAAGGGCATCTCCAATGGAAATTTCTAAA